>CABHPR010108076.1:28763-49468 GCA_902168415.1 Peromyscus melanophrys | reverse complement strand
ACACACACACACACACACACACACACACACACACACACACACACATACGACTGGGGAGTGTGATTTCTCCAAATGTATTCTGTCTTGTTTAAGTTTTTGCTTTGTTTTGTTTCTTTTTTGAGACAAAATATCACTCTGTCACTGTCCTTCTGCCTCAGCCTCTACAGTAATGGGATTACAGACATGAGCCACCACCACCGGCTTCCAACTTCAGAATAGTTTTAGTTGTGTTAGTTTGGTCTTCAGTAATATTTAGTTTTACTCATATTTGGGTTCTGGGGATTGAACTTAGACACATGTTAAACATATGCTCTAGCACTGAAATGCACACCAGCCCATGTATAAATTCTTAAGCCACCTGGAATACAACATGCTCCAATGTTAATTGGTATTCCTTTCAAAGTTGTTGAATAATTTGAGAGAATTGGCTCCCATATAGTGACTTTTTGTTGCTGTGACAAAATACCTTACAAAAAGCAACTTAACATTTCCTTTGACTCAGAATTTGCAGGTACAGTTCATTATGGAGGGGAAGGTGTGGCAGGAGGGGAAACTTGGCTGGGGAAGCAGGAGTGTGAGGCATATTATACCTGCTTTCTGGAACCTGAAAAGGAAGAATTCTGGTGCTTTCCTCAGTTTCTACTTTTTTTTTCTTTTTCTTTTTTAATTTATTATTATGTGTAGAGTTCTGCCTGCATGTATCCCTGCAGGCCAGAAGAGGGCGCCAGATATCATTACAGATGGTTGTGAGCCACCATGTGTTTTCTTGGAATTGAACTTGGGACCTCTGGAAGAGTAGCCAGTGCTCTTAACCTCTGAGCCATCTCTCCAGCCCCAGTTTCTACTTTTTGTTCAGTCTAGGACCCCAGACCATGGAAGCGTTCCACCTACATTCATGGTGGGTTTTCATCCTTCAGTGGGAAACACCCTCATACCCACTCCCAGAGGTGTATTTCCTAGGTTATTCTAAGTTCTGTCAAGTTGACAATAGACTAAATATCCCAGCATCGTTACACTTTCCAGTACTCAGAGAGTTTTGGTCTTTGGCACTGATTTCAGAACATGGCATGTCTCACTAATTATTCATAGATTTGAGCACACAGAGCTTGCATGTGTCTGGAAGAGTTTGTATATAATTATTGTTGCTTATTTTTTGTAAATATTTGACAAAATTAACCAGTGAAACAGTTTGAACCCAGAGTTGTATTAAGATAGGGTCTAGCAGCCGGGCGGTGGTGGCGCATGTCTTTAATCCCAGCACTCGGGAGGCAGAGGCAGGTGGATCTTTGTGAGTTCGAGGCCAGCCTGGGCTACAGAGTGAGTTCCAGGAAAGAAAGATAAGGTCTAGCTATTTTGTCCAGACTGGCCTAAATCATCACAGCTCAAGAGTTCCTCCTGTTTCAGCACCTGTTATCATGCTCCGCTTGTGTTTTCAGTTTTCTTCCATTCCAAATAGTTTTCATTTTCTCTTTGTCAAATAGATTATATTTTATATTTATTTTATGGGTTTTTTCATGCATGTATGTCTATAATTAAATGCCTGCCTGGTGTCTGCAGAGGCCAGAAGAGAATGTCACATTCCCTGGAATTCAAGTTACCGATGGTTGTGAGGGAAATGTAGCTGCCAGGGACTGGATCCAAGTCGTCTGGAAGGTTATTCAGTGCACTTAACCACTGAGCCATCTCTCCAGCCCATTTTAAAAATTGCATCACATTTTTATTCGTTGACTGTGTGTGTGAGTGCACACATGCATATGCCACATTGCACTTGTGGAGATCAGAGGACAAGTTCCAGAAGTTTGTTCTCTTTTTCTACCATGTGGGTCCCAGGGATCAAACTCAGGTTGTTAGGCTTGCTGGTAAGGACAGCTGAGCCATCTTGCCAGCCCTAGAGTATGTTGTTTAATTTCCAAATGCTCAGAGTTTACTGTTGTGGTCTTTGGCATTGATTTTAGGTTTAATACTCTAGAGAACACACTTTCTATGATTTTAACTCTTCGAAATTCATTGAAGTTGAATTTATGAGCCAGGTTATAGACTATCTCACTGATCAATATGCATTTGAGAAAAATGTGTTCTGTTTGGGTCAGAATGTTCTCTAAATGTCCATTAGATTTAGGAGGTTCTTCTGTGTCCTTTCTGTGTGTGTGTGTGTGTGTGTGCGCGCGCGCGTGCTGACATTTCATGCATGCCTAGTGCCTGTGGAGGCTAGAAGAGAGCACACACACACACACACACACACACACACACACACACACACACACAGAAAGGACACAGAAGAACCTCCTAAATCTAATGGACATTTAGAGAACATTCTGACCCAAACAGAACACATTTTTCTCAAATGCATATTGATCAGTGAGATAGTCTATAACCTGGCTCATAAATTCAACTTCAATGAATTTCGAAGAGTTAAAATCACAGAGTCTTGCTAGGTATCTCGGGTAGGCATCAAACTCAAGAGCCCCCAGCTTCAGTCTCCCAAGTTCTGGGATTATAGGCATACTTCACCGCATCTGCCTCAAATAATGTCTATTTTGAAATCCTGGGGATGGAAACCAAGTCTTTGAGCATGCTAGATAAGTGTTCTACTACTGAGCTATACTCTTCAACCCATTTTAATATTTCTCCTCAGAATTTTCATGATTGCCTTTTCAATCATTTTATAATAACTGCTGATAATTCCAATATCTGCATGATCTCATTCTTGACCTCTATCAGTAATCTTTCCCCATTTGAGTTGGTAATCTTTCCCCATTTCATTGTTTTGTACACTGAGTAATTTTGGATTGTTTCCTGGGCATTTTGAATACTATATTATGAGACTGGTTCTTGTGAAAATCCCAAGAAGAATGTTGATATGTCTGTTTCAGTAGGCAATCTATAGAGTTAGCTCCTAGACACAACTTCATGCACTTGTGGTTTCAAGGTCAATTCAGTTTTCATAAGTTTATACTGTTGTACAGTTGTTCTATGTGTGTGCCACCCAGCAGTTAGTCTGGAGTTAGATGGAGGTCCAGCTTTAGCTCAGTTCTCCATCTTTGGTATGTAAATAAGGATCTAGTCCCTGCACATACAGGTCAGGAGCTGTGGAAAGCAAGCCCATCCTACAAAGGCCTCCTCATTGGGACTTTTGAGGGAACATGGTAGATCTGAAGCACAGACTTGTCTCCTCTACCTACCCCCTCTTGTCCACATATTATTTTGTCTCTACTTGAGTCCTCAATCAAGGAAATTCAGCCAGAGTTGTCACACACCCAGACTCCAAAGAGGGCAAAAAGAACTTCATTGTGAACCCTCAAGATATCTAATCTAAGAAGCATAAAATAAGGTATCTCTCCCCAGTACAGGTGCCTAGCCTGCTAAGTCACATCTTCCCATAGAGACGGGTCAGAGCACAGTGGAATGGCTGAGGAGCTCTAGGGACCATGGTGAAGGATTCTGAAAATTCTGAAGAACAGACGTCTAGGAAAAGCCTGCAGTTTAGCCCAACTTTCCTGTCTAGGACCTCCAATCTGGAAACACAGCCTAGTGGGACACGGACTATAGCCCCTTTCCCTAGTGGTGGAACTCCACCCATGACAAGTGTAGCAGGGTCCTTGCTGTTGTTCCCTTTGTGGGTGGGGGCCAAGTAGGAGCAGAGTCAAACCACACAGACTCCAGGAGAATGTCGAAACAACAAGCTCAGTTTATTCAGGGAGAGGCAAGCCTTATATACCCTCCACCCAACCCTGGGGGGAGGTCTGATGAATATGCATCTGCTGGTGTGACATAGCTGTCTCTCATTGGTCCAGGTCATCTCCAGATCATATTTCAGCTGCTGTTGCTAAGACCATCAGGCAGACCCAGGCTGGCTCTCACAAAGTATCTTTTTTACTTGTTTGGGCTGTCTGGCCCTCAAGCCCGTTAGGGATGAGTCATCCCACAGACAAGCATTAATGCCTCTGCACTATCTGTGTCTTTTCTGGTCATTTATTGGTCTAATTTGCTTCTCTGTTTCAACAAAACACTCTGACCAAAAGACTACTTAGGAGAAGGAAGTACTTGTTTCATCTTACACTTGCAGGTCACAGTCCATCATGAAGGGAAGTCAGGGCAGGAACTCAAGGAAGGAACTTAAAGGCAAGAGTGCTTGCTATTCCTACATAGCATTATCTCTGAGTAGGGAATGAACTCACAGCCAAGGATATAGCAGAAAGCATGGAGGAAGGCTGCTTGATGGCTCACTCTCAGGCTCATGCTTAGCTAGCTTTGCTATATATAGGTCCGGGACCACCTGCCCGGGAAATGGTACTCCTCACAGTGGGCTGGGCCCTCCTACATCAATTAACAATCAAGGAAATCCCCCATAGACACGCACACAGGCCAATTTGATCTGGTCAACCCACAGTTGAGACTCCCTTTTCAAGTGAGCCTAGACTGTGTCAAGTTGACGGTTAAAGCTAACTAGAACAGGACCAGAGAGTTGTCTCAGTGGTTAAAAATGCTTGATGCAGCCGGGCGTTGGTGGCGCACGCCTTTAATCCCAGCACTCGGGAGGCAGAGCCAGGCGGATCTCTGTGAGTTCGAGGCCAGCCTGGGCTACCAAGTGAGCTCCAGGAAAGGCGCAAAGCTACACAGAGAAACCCTGTCTTGAAAAAACCAAAAAAAAAAAAATGCTTGATGCTCTTACAAAGGACCCAGGTTCAATTCCCAGCACTTAGATGGTAGCTTGTAACCATCTGTAACTCCAGTCCCAGGGGATCTGATATCCTCTTCTGACCTCTATGGTCAGACCTCACTACACTACACGCACACATGCTGCACAAACACAAATGCAGGCAAAACACTCTCACACATGAAATAAAATAGATAAACCTAACAGACAAAAAGTTTGGTTTTTCAAGACAGGGTTTCTCTGTAGCCCTGGCTGTCCTGGAACTCACTCTGTAGATCAGTTTGGCCTTGAACTCACAGAAGTCTGCTTGCCTCTGCCTCCTGAGTGCTGGGATTAAAGACGTGGGCCACCACCACCAGGCTTTCTTTTGTTTTAAGACAGTCTTGGGACTGTAGAGATGGTACAGTGGTTAAGAATACTCTTTTAGAGACTGTTCTTTTAGAGGACCTGGGTTCAATTCCTAGCACCCACATAGTAACTCACAACCCTCTGTAACTCCAGAGGATCCAATGACCTCTTCTGGCCTCCTCAAACACCAGGCATGTACATGGTGCAGAGACATGCAGGAAAAACACTATAAAAATAAAGAAAAGTAAAGAAAAAACAACATGGTCTCTGTTGGTCTAGAACTGACCAAGTAGGCTAGGCTGGCTGTGCACCTGTCTCTAACTCCTCAGTGCAGAGATTATAAATACACACCGTGCATGGCTGTCGAAGTGGGTTCTGATCAAAGTCAGGTCCTTATGCTTGTAAGTTTAGCACTTTACCAACTTAGCTATCTCCTCAGCACCTTAGTCAGTCTCCTAAAAATGACAATCTGCAAAATTCCTGAGGTTGCTAAGCATACCAAAAATGCAAAGCTACCCACTACCCAGGTCATTTCTCAGGGAGCTCCCTTGAGAAATGGTATAACATCTCCTACTCAAAACCTGCTCATGATAACAGAACAAATCCCACCTCAGTGCTCCTCTCCTATAACCCAGCTATAACATGTGCAGATATGCACATACACCCATCTGTATCACCCCCTTGAGAGATGAGGGATGTGGAAAACCAATCTGAACATGCTGCCAATACTCTGGCTATTGTTTTTGCTATGAATGGTAAATCCTTTGTTTCTTTTTCCTCAATTTTAAAAGATTTCTTTTTAAGTATGGGGGCAGCATTTGTGCATGTATGTACAGGTGCCTGTGGAAGCCAGAAGGCATTGGCCCTGGATCTGGAGTTACAGTTAGTTGAGTCACCTGATATGGGTGCTGGGAACCAAACCCAGGTCCTCTGCACTATTAGCCAGTGAGCCATCTCTCCAGCTCCTAAAGTCCTTTTTTTGTTTGTTTTGTTTTTTTTTCTGATCAGGGTCTCATGCTTCCACTTACATCCATGAAACAGGACAGATTGTTCATGAAAATTTCAGACTCTTCAGATGCTAAAGTTTAGAGTTATGACCTTCACCTGTCAGACGCTGAGTTCAGTCCTCAAACCAGATACTCACACCTGACTCAACCTGGCATACAGTCCTCTCTTCCCTGTGCCAGATTTCAACTCTCAACTTACGTTCCTCCCTAGAGGCTACCTCCCCTATTGGCTCCACTGAGTCTCACTGTTTGCCTGAGAGAATGAGTTCTAGTCTCTCCTTGTAGAGACTCGGTATTCACCTCTCCTGACAGAAATGAAGTCAGGATCTCTGCCTTCAGAGATCAAGTTCCAACTTGTACCACTAAGTCCTCCAAGTCCTCCTCCAATGACCAAAGTTGGTCCTCTCCAGATGCTGATTCCCAGTTTCAGCCGAAAAGTCAAGTCCCTCCTCTCTTGTTTTCTCTACAAATTCCAACTTTCACAAGCAGTCACTGACTCTGTAGACCTACCTGCACTGGTTAGTGTTACTTGTCAACCTGACAGAATGTAGAGTCACCTGGGAGATGGGTCTCTGACTGTGCCTGTGCTTGTGGGGGTATTGTGTTGCTTATGTTCATCGATATGGGTAGACACATCCTAAATGTAAATGGACTAATCCCTGGGGTCCTGGACTGTCTAAAATAGAGACAGGTGCATTCCTCCCTCTCTCTTTCCTGATTGTGGATGCCCTCGAGCAGCTGCTTTCAGCTCTTAGCACCTTGATTTCCCTGCCATCACACCTTGAATTGTGAGCTAAAATAAACTTGTCCCTCAAGTTGCTTTTTTAAAGGTATTTTGTCACAGCAACAGGAAAAGAAATGAAGACCCTCACCCCCTATTTCTCATGTAGGAAAGAAAGGAGAGGGGAGGCCCACAGACATAGAGCTGGAAACTTGCAAAGAGGATATTGTGTCTTTTTAGAATATACTGGGCAAAGCAGGAACAAAGCAAAGCAGTCCTGAGTGCAGCACCACAGTCTGATTCTGGCCAACTTTTAGATAATAACCCAGGCAACTAATAGTCCTATTTCCTGGACAGAAGAGTTTGGAGAGCCACAAAATTGACACTGGATGGACCCAGGATAGAAAATAACAGGCCAATATCCCACATGAACACAGACTGAAAATGCTCAATAAAATATTTGCAAACAGAATACAGACATACACCAAGAAGATTATCCACCATGACCAAGTTGACTTTATCCCTGAATTTCAGGGATGGTTTAACATACGCAAGAAAATAAATGTAATAAACCACATATATAAATTTAAAGAAAAAAATCACGATTTTATCAATCAATATAGAAAAGGCCTTTAACAAAATCCAACATGCCTTCATGATAAAAGTCATAAACAATGGTCACCAGTCAGTAGTGGCCCATGCCTTTAATCCCAGCACTCAGGAGGCAGAGGCAGCCAGAGCTCTGTGAGTTTGAGGCTAGCCTGGTCTACAAAATAAGTTCCAAGACAGCTAGGGCTATTACACAGAGAAACCCTGTCTCAAAAAACAAAAACAAAAATAAAACAAAACAAAAGGTCATAGAGAATGCAGGGCTAGAGGGAGCATACCTCAACATCATAAAGCTATATATGGAAAAACCCACAACCAAGATCATCATAAATGGAGAAAAGCTTGAAGCAATCCCATTGAAGTCAGGAATAAGACAGGGATATCCACTATCCCTATTCCTTTTCAATATTGCTTTTGAAGCACTATCTGGAACAATATGGCAAGAGAAGGAAATTAAATGGATACAAATAGGGAAATAAGTCAAACTATTCCTATTTTCAGATGACTTATTATAGATTAGATATCCCAAAAATTCTACCAGAAAACTTCTAGAAATGATAAATTCAGCAATGTGGTAGGATACAGAATCAACCTGTACAAATTAATACCTTTGCTACATATTAACAACAAACATACAGAGAAAGAAATCATGGACAGACTTCCATTCACAATAACATAAAAGAAAATATCTAGGAATAAACTTGACCAAGGAAATGAAGGACCTCTATAATATAAACTTTAAAGGTCTGAAGAAAGAAGCAGCAAAAGACATCCCATGATCATGAATTGATTGAATTAATATTGTGAAAATAACCATTCGACCAAAAGCTATTTACAAATTCACAACAGTCCCAATCAAAATCCCCATCTCATTCTTCATCAAAATAGAAAATGCTATCTTAAAATTCATATGGAACCACAAAAAATAGCCAAAACAATCCTAAGCAAAAAGAACAATGCTGGATAAATTACCATTCCAGATCTTAAGATATATTACAAAACCATAATAATAAAAACAATATGGTACAGGCACAAACAGACATGTCAAGCAATGGGAAAAAACATTGAAGACCCAAACATGAGTACACATAACTTCATCCACTTAATATTTGACAAAGATGGCAAAAACATAAGTTGGAGAAAAAGGAAACATCTTCAACAAATGGTGCTGGGAAAACTGAATGTCCATGTGCAAGAAGACCTGGATCTCTCATCTTGCACAAAAACTAACTCCAAGTCAGGTGATGGTGGCGCACGCCTTTAATCCCAGCACTCAGGAGGCAGAGCCAGGCGGATCTCTGTGTTCGAGGCCAGCCTGGTCTACAGAGTGAGATCCAGGACAGGCACCAAAACTACACGGAGAAACCCTGTCTCGAAAAACCAAAAAAAAAAAAAAAATTAACTCCAAATGTATCAAAGTTCCGAAATACTGGGGAAAAAAAGCTGAAAGAAAACATGGGCAGTACCCTACATGAGATAGGTGTGGGAAAGGACTTTCTGTATAGGACTCCATTTGTGCAAGCATTAAGGCCAACAATTGACAAGTGGGACCTCAAGAAAACTAAAAAACTTCTGCTCTGCTAAAGAAACAACCAGGTGAAGAAGAAGCCCACAGAATGCAAAACAATCTTTGCAAGCTATACATCTAACAGAGGTTTAATATCCAGAATACACAAAGAATTCAAAAAACAAAGAGTCAAAAAAAAAGACCTATTCAAAAATTGAGACTGGGTATGGTGATATTGCATTTGTACTGAAATGTGATTTTATTTGTATGTTAATAAATAAAGTTGCCTGGGGGTCAGAGCTATTAGCAAGCCATAAGCAGAAGCCAGGCAGTGGTGGTGCCCACCTTTAATCCTGATCACATGATAGGCAGATCTCTGTGTGTTCAAGGATACAGCCAGCATTGGAGACACACGCCTTTAATCTCAATACCAACCATAGAGACCTGGAGGTCTGTATAGACAGGCAGTGACGAGGAAGTCATGTGGTTAGGTTTATAACCAATGAGAAGACAGAACAGAAAGTCAATGAAAAGACAGATACACAGGAAGTAGGTCTCTTTCTGAGGGGAAGGACAACAGTGGCAGCAAAGGGTAAGAAAGGGTTTTTAGTACCAGCTCTTAGCTACTGCTCTGACCTCTTGGGCTTTTAACTCTGCATTTGGCTCTGTGTTTCTTATTTAATAAGACTGTTACATCTACATCTGGCGCCCAACGTTTGTGGTATGAATTCATGAAAAAGCTACTTGCCTGTGGCCTTGCAGGCCCCAGTTCAGACCTGAGCTACCCTCAGCCGGTTGTAGTGGAGCACGCTGGTAGGATTTACTGAAGGAAGCAGAGGCAGGAAGATTCCGAATTTGAGGCTGGCCTAGGAGGCTTGCTAAGGAGAAGCTACGGCCGGGGCCCAGACACAAATGGTGGCAGTGGGACCATGGAGGCAGCGGCTGCTGCTCTGAGTTGCTGGCTGCTTCTCATTGTGTTGGTGATTGCAGTGATGCTGCTACCTGGGACAAAGGGCTTACTGCTGCTTGTTCAGAGAACAATTGCCAAGACCATCATGTTACAAGAAAGCATCAGCAAAGGTCAGTTTGGAGAAGTTTGGCGAGAAAAATGGTGGGGAGAAATTGCTGTGAAGATTTTCTCTTCTAGGGAAGAACATTCATGGTTCCAAGAGACAGGTATTTATCAGACTGTGATTGCTCCAAATCACAAAGGAGGCACAAAAAAAAAAGTTTTGTAGGGAACCATGACCACATCTAACAGCAACTTTGAAATATTCAAAAGGATGATGGGACCCCACAAAGATGATTCCACATGGACTATGGTAAAGCCATTAAGCTGATTAACACCAAGGAAAGATCAGCTTTGGACTACAAACTGCTCAGGACAATTTCAAGATGGCTAGCTAAGATGATCCAGATTCATAGACTACTTGAACAAGGACTTGAGACAAGCCCTGCACTTTCCCATTATGCAGAGACTGGACAACAAATAATACAGCTAACTCTCTTAGGACTTGACAATTAACTCAAAAATTTTATTTTCAGGATTCCCTAATGATGCCTTCACCCCCAGAAAGCAGGAAGTAATTTTAAGAAAACGACGCCCACATTCCCAAGAGGTAGGATGGGAGGTTTTTGGTTGTTTAATGAGTTATGGATATTGTCATTGTTTATGATGGTTAGTTACAAGTTGTTAATTGTTAATGGTCAGGAAAAAAGCTGAACAAGGAGATTAGATTCAGAGTTTTTGTTTAAAAAAGAAAAAAGAGAATATAGATTTGAGGTAGATCATTGAGTCTACTCCGAGAAAAAAGATAAAGAAATAATAAGATAAATGGGTAGATAATTGAATCTACTCTAAAAAGAAAAAGGGGAAGATATAAAAATGACAAAAGGTAGATTATTGAATCTATTATGAAAAGAAAAAAGAGAATATGAATATGATAAGATAAAAAGGTCAATTTTTGATTCTACTTTTAAAAAGGAACTATTTGTTTTAAACAGGATAAGTAATGAATTTTTTTTTGTCTGAGTTTATCAAATGTTACTAGACTGGACATTGTTAATATATATAATGGAGTTTTTTGTCTGAATCTGTCAAATGTTAATGGACTAGACATTGTTAATGTAATTCTTGACTGTATATATTGTATATACTTATTGGACATAGTTTATCTTGTATTAGTTATAAGCTTTTTTAAATTTTAGACAAAAAAGGGGAAATGTGGTGGTATTGTGTTCCCCAAAATATTGTGCACCCTAATAAACTTATCTGGGGTCAGAGAACAGAACAGCCACTAGATACAGAGGCTAGAAAATGGTGGCACTCACACCTTTAATCCTAGCCTTCTGGAGGCATGGATCTCTGTGAGTTCAAGGCACATTGGAAACAGTCAGACATGGTGACACACACCTTTAATCCCAGAAAGTGAGCCTTTAATCCCAGGGAGTGATGGCAGAAAGCAGAAAGGTATATAAGGCATGAGGACCAGAAACTAGAAGCTTTTAGCTGGTTAAGCTTTCAGGCTTTGGAGCAGCAGTTCAGCTGAGATTCATTTGGATAAGGACTCAGAGGCTTCCAGTCTGAGGAAACAGGATCAGCTGAGGAACTGGCGAGGTGAGGAAGCTGTGACTTGTTCTGCTTCTCTGATCTTCCAGCATTCACCCCAATAACTGGCCTCAGGTTTGATTTTATTAATAAGTACCTTTAAGATTCATGCTACAACTGGGTTCTGAATAGAGTTATCAAAAGAAGAAAAAAATGGCTAAGAAATATCTCCAAATATATTCATGGTCCCTAGCAATTAGGAAAATGCAAATCAAAACAACTTTGAGATTTCATCTTACCCCAGTCAGAATGTGAAAGATCAACAAAACAACTGACAACCAATGCTGCAGAGGTGTAGGGAAAAGGCTTCATTTACTGTTGATGGGATTGCAAACTGATCCAGCCACTCCGGAGATTAGTGTGGAGAATCTTCAAAAAGCTAAAAATAAATTTACCATATGACCGAGCCATATCACTCCTTGGCATATACCCAGAGAACTCAACATTCTACTCCACAAGTACTTGCTCAACCATTTTCATTGCTGCTTTATTCACATTAGTTAGGAAACGGAATCAACCTAAATGTCCTTCAACCAGTGAATGGATAATGAAAATATGGTACATATGCACTATGGAATTCTATTCAGTTGTAAAGAAGAATGGAACCACAAATTTCACAGGTAAATTCACACAGAATTAGGAAAGATCATATTGAGTGAGGTAACCCAGACCCAGAAAGATAAAGATTGTATGTTCTGTTGTCAGAGGCTTCTAGCTCCAAATTTTTAGATGTGAATATATTTCCTGCAATAACAGCAGAAACTGGAAAAGTAAAAAAGGACCACTGCCTAGGTAGTGAGTGGAGGAGCAATAGAGAGTGGAATAGCAGGGTACAAGTGATCTATCTGATCAGGGAAATGGGAAAAACAGGGGCTCTAATTTAGGATGGTGGGAGGGAGATAAATACAGCAAGAATGTCTGAAAATGTCATAGGGAATAATATATACATACTATAATATCTACCTAAAAATATACAACTATAATACATGTAATTCTGTGTATAGTTTAAATGAAGATTTTTCATCTGGGTTGACAATGTTCCCTCCAAGAACTAAAGACCACCTAACAAAACCCCAACACCAGGCATGAGGAGCCCCCTTTTGAATTGTTAGTCTGGGTTGTCCAAGCAACTCCCAAACATTACAAACTATTGCTTGGTGCACCCCCACCCAAGATGGAAGGTAAGACCCTATTGCTGGTCTTACCCATATCTTTCAGAAGCAGATATGGTCTTACCCATATCTTTCAGAAGCAGAGCCTAGAAGCTGCTGATCAGGAACTGACCTGCATGCCTTCTCCCTGACAACTAGTTTTCATGATACCAGAAGGTGCCATGCAAGCTTCCAAAGGAGGGAGGCAACCAACAGTCCTACCCAGCTATAATGCCTATGAACCACAACAACCACCAGCATGGCACAATAACCCTAAGGACGCAGTAGTGGCACTAGTGGCACTAGCCAGCAGCTTTCTAATTGGACCCACTCAACAAGAGGGAAATAATATCTAATCCTGGAAACCTACCCAACTACCCAGGGCCAGTAAAGTCATGGCTCTTGGAGGAGGACCTACAACAACTACTCTACTAAATCAGGACAATCCCTAACTATATCCTAACTATTTGCCCATATACCCACAGATTAGTTGTCTTCACTCCTCATCAAGGAAACTTCTCTATGCAAACGAAAGGTGGCATTATAGAAAACCATAACCAATCAAAATGCAGAGTTGTGGAGCAGTCCCAACCGATACATCTACATAACAACTCCTGCACCTAAGGCTCAGGGAACATTTCAGAAGAGAATGTAAGAACTAGAAGAACAAGGAGTTTGCTGTGACAATGCATCTTCCTAGTAATGTCAGAAGCTACAGTCATAAACAAAGTCATAAACATGAGCTGAACAAGAACAATAACAGAAATCATTTTTAAATTTGGGACCTGTTTGGAAGAAGGGTACAACAGGAGTAGGAGAGAGATGAGAGGGGGCAATGGGGCTGAAAATGACCAAAATATTACAGACGTGTGTGAAAGTGTCAAAGAACAATAAATTAATAAGAAAAATGACTGGATATGTCCAAGATGCTTCATGGTAAAGACAAAAGCCTTTTAGGAAGGATTACAGTCAGCCAAAGGCCATCCAAAGCCCCACCCTGTGCTTCCTATCCGAAAGTAGCTAACAGTACTGGCTTTTCTCCAGCTCACTACAGGGGCAGGAACAGCACCAGAAGGCCCCAGAGGCTTTTCATGAAAGAACACCTCTGAGAAGTTCACAGGGACCAAAGCAGAGGGCTCAGAAGCCTTTTAGAAGAGGTCTTTCGCACTTCAGGGAGGGCCGCACTGTGACCACTGCCGCCGGCACCTGCTCCGAGGGGCCCTGCGGCTCCATCTCTGCCATGATGATCCACGGCTTCCAGAGCAGCCACCAGGACTTCTCCTTCGGGCCTTGGAAGCTGACGGCGTCCAAGACCCACATCATGAAGTCTGCGGATGTGGAGAAGCTAGCTGATGAACTGCATATGCCATCCCTCCCTGAAATGATGTTTGGAGACAACGTTCTAAGGATCCAGCATGGCTCTGGCTTTGGAATCGAGTTCAATGCTACAGATGCACTCAAATGTGTAAACAACTACCAAGGAATGCTTAAAGTAGCCTGTGCTGAAGAGTGGCAGGAAAGTAGGACGGAGGGTGAACACTCCAAAGAAGTTATTAAACCATATGACTGGACCTATACAACAGATTATAAAGGAACGTTACTTGGAGAATCTCTTAAGTTAAAGGTTGTACCTACAACAGATCATATAGATACAGAGAAACTGAAAGCCAGAGAACAGATTAAATTTTTTGAAGAAGTTCTCCTGTTTGAGGATGAATTACATGATCATGGAGTTTCCAGTCTGAGTGTGAAAATTAGAGTAATGCCTTCCAGCTTTTTTCTGCTATTGCGGTTTTTCTTGAGAATTGATGGGGTGCTTATCAGAATGAATGACACAAGGCTTTACCATGAGGCTGACAAGACCTACATGTTACGAGAATATACATCACGAGAGAGCAAAATTGCTAATTTAATGCATGTTCCACCTTCCCTCTTCACGGAACCTAACGAAATATCACAATATTTACCAATCAAGGAGGCAGTTTGTGAGAAGCTGGTATTTCCAGAAAGGATTGATCCTAACCCTGCGGACTCACAAAATACACCCTCGGAATAGAATGTGACACAGCATACTCTCCATGTGGAACCTGACGGACACCTTGGCTATTTGTAGGGATAGTTTTATTATGAGAATTAATTACCTTGCTTATGCTCAGATTTTCTGTAGCCTTAAAGGAAAATAAAAGATCGTTGCAGGCAGGTTCCACTCAACTCCCATTTATACTGTCTGTCTTCAAATTTCTACTGGAGATATATGTTCTGGAGCTAAATTTGGATTCCTAAATTATCACAGATTGTGACCTCAGCATCAGTGATGTTGTGTATGTGTCTCAGGAGGGGGACATGATCTGCATCCATCATGAAGCGTCGTCTTCTCCTGTGAAGAGGCTGAATTGTAAATTCCATCACTGAGTCCCGATGCCTGTGACTTTCATAGGATTCTGACTGCATGTTGATGTACTGTATTGGCTCTTGGCTTTGGGCTTTCTGGTGTTTATTCACACTTCTGGAGAGTTAAGACTTGTCACCTAGGAAATTAATCTTGTATTATTCATTAGTTTGAGTTTCTGGGCAACATCGTATTGTGTGTGTTTGTACACACATGTATTTTTAAAACTCTTCATTTAAATGTCTTTGTCTCTGAGTAGTGTTAGATACTTATTTTGATAATTCATTGTTAAAATTGTGGAGAATTAAAAGAATTGACTTTTTTTTAAAGAAACAAAAAAGTGGGTGGTGGGAAAGATGAATGTACTTCTGAAGATTTTATTTTAGTGTATTCTGGTGAGGAATACCAAGAAAATGTGTCTTTGGCCATTTCTAAATATGACATATACCATTTTATATTTATTTGTCCAAGTGTCTTTTGTAAGAGGAGAATAAATAATAAGGAATTACGGATTCAAAAAAAAAAAAGAAGAGGTCTTTCATATAAATAATGTCTGAAGTCCCTAAGACACACTTCCCCAATATTAGCTGCAACAGCAGCTAATAAACCAATGTCAAGTAGATCTTTCCAACTGTTTTCTGATCCATACCTAACTCTGATCCTGACTCTGCAATCAATATTTGAATGCTGACATCAATCAATACATAATCATGGTCTTGACCACAAGCCTGACCTATCCTTCACACTAATCATACCCTTGAATCTCATTCTAAATCTGACTCTGAACTCTAACCATGGACCTAACAATGAACTGGATTCTAAACATTACCTCATCATTATCCTGACTGACTCTTACTCCTGACCTAACTAATGCCAAACTTGATCTTTACTCTAACCTGAAACTAACCCTGACCTAACCCAAGTCAGAACACAGATTCTGAACTAGGTTTAATACAACTCTAACCCTGATGCTACACTAAGTATAACCCTAATGTTATCTTTAACAATAAACCACTCATTCTTACCTTAACTTTGAAATTGTAATTCACTTCAACTGACCAAGAACCTGACCCTGGTCTAATACCAATCAGGAGTTAACTTTTTTCTCAGATCTTGATCATAAATCTAACTATAACCCTGGTATTATCCCCTAGCCTGGCCTTAACATTGATGTTATAGGAAAATGTGTCTATATATTATGATCTCATTTTCAAATGCACTATTTTTTTCTTTTGACACAGATCCTACTGTGTAGCCCAGGCTGGCCTTAAATTCATGATCCTTGACCTCAGCCTCAAAAAATCCCTTCTGGGATTACAGACATGTGCTCTGTTTATTTTGAGGGTGGCAGGGCATTGCACTTAGAGATGGGGGTGCAGGGCCACAGAACACTGGGCAACTGGGGTACAGCAGGTGGGCCAGGGTGAGGGGTTGTGGCAGCTGTCCATACTTGTAGCTAGAGTTTTCCTGCCTGGCCCACAGTCAGGACAAATCTCTGCCACCCGCCAGTCCCACAGCCGCTCAGACCCAACCAAGTAAACACAGAGACTTATATTGCTTACAAACTGTATGGCCGTGGCAGGCTTCTTGCTAACTGTTCTTATATCTTAAATTAATCCATTTCTATAAATCTATACCTTGCCACATGGCTTGTGGCTTACCGGCATCTTCACATGCTGTTTTTCATGGTGGCGGCTGGCAGTGTCTCCTCAGCCTTCCACTTCCCAGAATTCTCTCCTCCTTGTCCCGCCTATACTTCTTCCTGCCTGACCACTGGCCAATCAGTGTTTTATTCATTGACCAATAAGCAACATGTTTGACATACAGACCATCCCACAGCACTTCCCCTTTTCTTTTTTTTCAAAAAGGAAGATTTTAACATTAACATAGTAAAATTACATATAATTTGGGAATTTGGGCGTAGCTTCTCTTACTACTTCCTGCTGGAGGGGGGCGCTGTATCTTATGGGGACACAAAGAAAATTTTAGGATTATGGAGTAGTCCATGAGGCTGTATTGTCTGAGCCAGTTGCCTTCAAACTGTTCTGGATGTTGGATCATCTGGGCCATGGTGTAATCGGAGACCTTTCAGGTGGTCTTGGCTGGTCAAACCTGATGTATCTTAATCTGGAACAAATCCATAGCCTCTGGCTTTCTGTGGAAACAAAAGCAGAGCTTCCTTTCCAAAGCAACATATCCTTACATCCAAAATTTGAAGTCAAGGTACCTTTAAAATATACATTTTGGCATAACTCAACAGCTTTTGCAATCAAATGTTTTTCTTCAGTTACGAATATCAAAGAGAACATATCCAGATTCTCTGTGTGGTAGCCATCTTTACGTGGCTTATTTTTTATATTACCTTGAGCCTATTGCTTTAAACTGCAGCATTCTAAGACTGAAATGGCACTATGGCTGCTGGCTCCGCCCGCCTCAGCTTCCCAACATGGCGGTGATACGTTTACCACCAGCTCTGGGAGCCTTCGTGGGTCTATGCTTCTATCAAAGCAGTGTTTAGCCCAGAAACCTCTTTTTTTTTTTTTGCTTTGTACTAGCAAAGGCTTAATGTGCCACTTGCAGAGGCCTCATTCCCGCCATACTGCAGGTCGAGCGCACATGCCAGGAACCCACCATAGTAGCTCAAACACGCAGGCTGCGGCTAACTTGAGAGAGACAACTAGGAACTGTTTTTAGCTCCGTTTTAGTATCTTTTTTCTCAGGTTTTAGGTGGAAACTCTTGCCAACACGTTGGGCGCCAGATATTGATGAAATTACTAAGGCCACTCCACGTAGTTAAGAGGAAGATTTATTTAGTGGGTAACTTACAAATGAAGGGATAGGTAGGTGGCGGGTTCTGGAAAAGACGCAGCGCAGTCCAGCGGTGTTCTCTGGAGAACTCTCCTTGGTCTACCTCTCACGTCCAGGTCCAGCAAACAAGAGCGCGCCGCACGTCCCGATCTCAGGTCTTCAGGCCCTCCCTTGGCCCCGCCTTGTAGGCGTGATAGTTACGGAAGCCTCAATGGGGGTTGGAACTTCCAGACCAAAGCTGGAATGGCTACCCACTACACATACTTGCCCTCTAGTGCTTTGGAACCATTATTTGCTTGGGACTACTGGTAGTCTGGCAGCCTGGATTAAGCCTCTTGGCCTTCAATTTTTCCCCACCTTTTCACATTGCTGGTGAGATGTATTTGCCTGGTACAGAAGTAGATGGTCACTGAGGGAAGCTTCTTCCAGGCTGAGACCAGTGGTTCCTCATAAAGATACTTTGTAACTGTGCAGGAAGGGCTTGCCAGAGATAAACTGTGGTGATATATTGTGTACCATAATAAAATTTGCCGGAAGATCAGAGAACAGAACAAGCCACTAGATTAAACATAGATGCCAGGCAGTGGTGGCACACACCTTTAATCCTAGCACTCGGGAGGCAGAGATCCATCTGGATCTCTGTGAGTTCAAAACCACCCTAGACTACATGAGATTGACTCAGTCTAGGAGAGAAACAGAGCCAGGCATTGGTGGCACATACCTTTTTAATCACAGAACTTGAGATCTCATTCTTTGCTTGGAAAGCACACAAGCCTTTAATCCCAGCACTAGGAAGGAAGTAATATGGCTGGGTAGAGAAAGGTATATAAGGTACTTTTTCAGGCTGAGGAGTCCTAGAGGTAAGACATGGCAGTGGCTTGTTCCTTTGTCTCTCTGATCTTTCAGCATTTACCCCAATATCTGGTACCAGGTTTTTATTATAAGACCAATTTAGAGCCGGGCGGTGATGGTGCATGCCTTTAATCCCAGCACTTGGGAGGCAGAACCAGGTGGATCTCTGTGAGTTCAAGGCCAGCCTGGTCTACAGAGTGAATTCCAGGACAGGCACCAAAACTACACAGAGAAACTCTGTCTCGAAAAACCAAATAAAAAAAAAAAAAAGACCAATTTAGCAATTCATGCAACACTAAACATCAAATGTAGTGATGGCAGTGTAAACAGAAGTGAGGCATACCAGGACAACTGTCACCCAGGAGACCTCAGAACTTACCAAAGTCAGGCCTTTCCTCTGGTCCATCTTAATGTGCTTTAAATAATAAATATTTGCAAAATCAAAACTGGTTGTCTTCCAATGATGCTACGCAGCTGGCTGGAAAATGCTGACAGTGCCCCCTCACAGCTCAGTGTAGTGGCTATTTTGATTTCAATCCTTACAGAAGACAGAAGACAACACATGTAACACAGGCAGTATTTCACATTGACCAGATGGGTACTGTGGTGGTTTGAAAGAAAATGGCCCCCATAGGGAGTGGCACTATTAGGAGGTGTGACCTTGTTGGAGTAGGTGTGGCATTGTTGGAGGAAGTGTATCACTGTGGGGGGGTGCTTTGAGGTCTCATATATGCTCAAGCTATGCCCAGTGTGGACACAGACTCCTTCTGCTGCCTGCAGATCAAGATGTAGAACACTCAGCTCCTTCTCTAGCACCATGTCTGCCTGCATGCCACCATGTCCCACCATGATAATAATAGACTAAATCTCTGAAACTATAAGCCACTCCAATTAATGTTTTCTCTTTGTTAGAGTTGCTGTGGTCATGGTGTCTCTTCACAGCAACAGAAATCCTAACTAAGGGAGGTAGTTAATAAGTAGGGGTTCACAAATGAATTAGTAGCTGCTTTGTATCCAAAGGACTCTAGCTGCATTGTGCATCTTGACTGCTGGGCCTATTCATTTCCTCCTGACCATTAGCACTTGTGGATGGTTGGGGTGTCTGACTAAGGAGAAGAGATACCACCTGGTAACAGAAAAGAAAGCTGATCCATGGGAGCTGGCAGTTCAGGGTAAGTACTTGCCTCTCAAGCTCATCATCCAATGCAGAGTATAACATATACAAGTGACAACAGTGTCCCAGTTTCAAAGGACAGAGATGGGGCTGTGAGGACAGACCTAGGGAACCCATGGGTTAGTGAATGTTGTTTAAAGGAACAGAACTTATAGAATGAACACACACGCGTGCGCGCACACACACAAACACACACGTGCACGGATTTATTAGAATGGCTTATAGGCTGTTGTGCAAAAAGTCCAACAATGGCTGTCTCACAATGGGAAGGCAAAAAATCTTGAAGTTGTTTAGTCCACTAGACTGTATATCTCAGAAATCCCAATCTGGTGCTGGAATCCTGGGGCATACCTAGAGAGCTGCTAGTCCAGTCTATGTTGGAATCCTAAAGAAGTAAGTTCTAACACCAATGAATAAATGCCTCAGCAGCAGGGTAGATGAACTTGCCAGTAAGGGTGAAAGCCAGCAGGCAAAAAGCAAAGCCTTTCTTCTTCCGTGTCTTTTTATGTGGGCTACCAAAAGAAGGTGTGGCCCAGACTTATGGTGGATCTTCCCATCTTAAATGATCCAATCAACAAAACTACACACACACATGCCTAGCTCCTTGAGTTTTAGTTGATTCCAGTTGTAGTCAAATTAACAACCAAAATTAGCCATCATACCATGTAAATAAAGACTTGGAGCCAGCCTCTTAGAAATGAGACCAAATCTGGGACCTGACAGGGAGTAGTACAGTGGGAGCTCATGTTGTAGCACTAGGGCAGGTGCCAAGGGACCCAAGGGAAGGGCATGAGATGGGAGTGGGGAAGATCAACCAGATGTGTTTGGGGCTGACTGGGGAAGACCAACCAGATGTGTTTGGGGCTGACTGGGG
>CABHPR010108076.1:3857-21253 GCA_902168415.1 Peromyscus melanophrys | reverse complement strand
GTGTGTGTGTGTGTGTGTGTGTGTGTGTGTGTGTGTGTGTGTGTGTGGATTTATTAGAATGACTTACAGGCTGCAGTCCAATAATGGCTAGTTATGAATGGAAAGTCCAAGAATTTAGTAGCTACTCAGTCCCATGAGGCTGAGTGTCTCAGCTGGTCTGCTGGGATCTTGAAGAAGAAATGGATGGATTGACCGAGGTGAAGGCAAGGAGGTGAAGAACACCCCTTCCTCCTTCCATTGTCCTTTTATAGGCCTCCAACAGAAGATGTGTCCCAGATTAAAGGTGTGCCCTCCAGCCTCAAAGTCTGGATTAAAGGTGTGTGTCATCCAGCCTCAAGATCTGAATCACAAGTGTGCCTTCCATTTCTGGATTATAGTTCATTCCAGATATAGTCAAGTTGACAACCAGGAATAGCCATCACACTCTGAGAGTCAAAAATCATCACACGAGCAAAGTTCTCATGAGTTCAAGTTGTATACAATCACAAGGACAAGCTGCACATGCCAAAATCATGTTCTTCCATAGAGGCATTTAAGGATAAGTTTAAAAACTGAATTGAGTAACATCAGCAAGCAATAATGAGTAATCTGAAGTAAACTCACTCCTATCTGCTACACCTGGGAATAGCATGAAAGTACATTCAAAGAACAATTCTGTGTGTCTTAAAGAAACTGAGGTCACAAGACTCTTGTCCTGTTTTCTTGAGGCCTAACTTAACATAAGTGCAGCCATGACAAGCTGCAGACTAACAATACTGAGACTAGGCCTCACCACTACAATAAACACGAAAAGCCACAAACTGTACCCTGCAGAGGACCAATCAGAATTGAGACAAACAAGTACTAAATGCTCTAGAACATTAAGGATAGCTTACATCACTTGTATATACGTTGCCAATTTCCTTGCAGCAACACCAGTACCAATCCCTGTTTGACAAGACTTCTGTTGCCCCACTCCTGCCCAGTCAGGAGTTCAGCCCCATCTGAATCCAGAATTCCCCTACACCCCTATCCTTTACTCCTTAAAAACCCTGCCTCAGCTGAGCTTGGGGCTCTCCCTGATCCAACCGCTGTGTCAGAACAGATGGAGAGCCCAAGCTTGAGCTTGCAATAAAGGCTCTTTGCTTTTGCATACAAACTAGTACTCATGGTGGTCTCTGGGGAGCTCATGACATAGGCATAACCCTCACAAGCACTCAGAATTCTCCTCTCATGAATCCATTCCTGGACTCTGTTCCAACATATAACTCCAGTTCTTAGGAGATCTGATGCCCTCTTCTGGCTTCCATGAGTACCAGGCACCCACATAATACACAGACATATATACATGTAGACAAAATACTCAGACACAAAAAATAAAATAAAATTTAAAAGCAAAATTAAAGATAAAATGTCCATGAAAGTGAATGGAGTTAATTTCACTACCATGAAGACTTCAGCTTGTTTTCATTGTTTTATGTGTGTGTTTCATTATATTTTCATATATGTATGTTGATAGTCATTCTCCATTATCTTCTATTGTCTTCTGGTTCTCTTCTCACTCCAATTGTGTCATATATATGTATATGTGTGTGTATTTCATTCCACATACAAGAGAAAAAATTTCTGCCCTTCTGAATCTCACTTACTTTACTCAACATGATAATATCCAATTCCATTCATTTCTCTGCAGATGATTTCATTCACTTAACTGCCTGAGCCATCTCTTTAGCCCTACTATGTTTCTTCCTTTGAGAATAGTCAGTTCAATTTATCTGCTCCTTTGTTAATTGAATGGCTTTATTTTTATATTTAATTTTTCAAATAATTTAGAAATTCTAGATATTAATCCCAGTCAGATGTACAGCTGGCAAAGACTTTTATCCCTTTTGTAGGCTATCTCTTCACTACACTGGATGTTGCCTTTGCTGTGCAGACTTAATGTCATACAATCCCATTTGTCAGTCTTTGCTGTTTCATCTTAAGCTATTGAAGCCCTCTTTAGAAAGTCACTGCCTATACTAATACCTTATGTTTTCCTCTAGCAGTTTCAAAGTTTGGGGGCTTACATTAATGTCCTTAGTCCACTTCGAATTGATTTTTGTGCAGGGTGGGAATCAAGATCTAACTTTATTCTTCTTCATATGAATATTGTGCTGACTAGTCTTGTGTCAGCTTGATACACAAACTAGAGTTATCTGAAAGGAGGGAAACTTAATTTTGAAAATACCTCCATAAAATCCAGCTGTAATGCATTTTCTTAATTAGCAATTGATGAGTGAGGGCCCAGCCCATTGTGGGTGGTGCCATCCCTGGGCTGGTGGTCCTGAGTTCTATAAGAAAACAGGCTGAGCAAGCCATGAGGAACAAGCCAGTAAGCAGCACCCCTCCATGGCCTCTGCATCAGCTCCTGCCTCCAGGTTCCTGCCTTGTTTGAGTTCCTGTCCTGATTTCCTTCAGTGATGAACAGTGATGTGGAAGTGTAAGCTAAATAAACCCTTTCCTCCCCAACTTGCTTTTTGGTCTTGGTGTTTCATCATAGCAATAGAAAGCCTAAAATAGATATTCAGTTTTCCTAACATTTGTTGAACAGGCTGTATTTTATCCAATGTATGCTTGGGTCACCTTTGTTAAAAACTAGATGGCTATGTTACTGGAGTTTTTAAGGCTTGGCCACAGAGCTACAGTAGAATAAAGAGACAATAATAGAGAAAAAGAAGAGCTTTTCAATGTGGTCATATTGGGAAGAGGAACACTTTGCATGTGTTAAATTTACATGCCTTTAACTCTACAAATTTTATATAGATTAATAAAAAAGAGGTCATGAATTTGAAAGAGGGCAAGGAGGGTTATACAGGAGTGTTGGAGGGGGAAGGAAGGGGGAAATTATGTAACTATATTATAATCTCAAAAGATAAAATAAATAATTTTAAAAAGAGAAAGCTATTCACTCTTAGAAAAGTATGCCTAGTTAATAGAGTTATTTTCTACTTTTCTTTTTAAACCTTTTTATTATTATTATTCTTTGATTGCCCTCTCTCATCCCTCCTGCTGAACCCTTTCTTCTATCTTTGTTGTTGTTGTTTTAGTTTGCATGATTTTTTGTGAGTCTCTGAATTTAATCAGGGTTGTTTATATAAGCATGGCTTGAGGATTGTTTACTGGAGAATGAGCAACTTACCAGTGGCTATATCACTGAAGAAAATGACTCCTCACACAGCAATCTGTAACTGCCAATAATTCCTTGGGGAGGACTGGGACCTCACAAGGAGTCCCTCTTCTGTCTATGATTGAATGTTGATGGGCTCCATCTTGTGCAGGTCTTGTGCATAGCTGCTGTGATTTCATAAGTGGAAAGGCCATATCACATCCAGAAGACAGCATTTCACAGCATTCAAGCAAGCTCTTACATTCTCTCTGCTCCCTCTTCCACAATGTTTCCTGAGCCTTGGAAGATCCCTTTTAGGTCTGAGCACAATTTTGTATTATTCTTTAACTGTTTTGAACTTACTCCACTGTATAATTTTTGTCCAAAACAAATGGATCTGAGTTCTAGCTCTGGTCCTGGGTATAGACATGACATTCTAAACTACCAAAACGATTAAAGTATTACAAATACATGTTTCTAGCTCCATTCATTTACCAGCAAATTGGAAACAGTGTCTTTCAGACACAACAGGACTGATACACATATGTGAAGGGTTCTAGTAAGCCTGAGCATGGCAAACACAGGCCTGAACATGACAAATATGGCTCTGGCAGACCTTGTCCTTCTCCCCATTCCCTCTGCCTTGCTAAAAACCATTAGATTACATTCCTAAAGTTATCCACCAAGGTCTAGTCCCTTATTTTGCCACTTCTTCCTCCTGAGGTTAACCATCAAGTATCAAAGTATTGAAGTCCAACGATCAAAAGCCCCCTGTGGTGGTCTGAATAGGTATGGACCTCATGGACTCATGTGTTTGAATGCTTGGCCCATTGGGAGTGGCACTATTAGGAGGTGTGGCCTTGTTGGATGAGATGTGGCCTTGTTGGAGGAAGTGTGTCACTATGGGGGCAGGCTTTGAGGACACATATATGCTCAATCCATGTCCACTGTGAGAGTTCACTTCCTGTTGCCTGCAAATCAAGAATTATCAGCTCCTTCTCCAGTACTGTGTCTGCCTGCATGCCACCATGTCTCACCATGATGATAATGGACTAAACCTCTGAAAATGTAAGCCAGCCCCAAATAAATGTTTTCCTTTATAAGAGTTACCATGGTCATTGTGTCTCTTCACAGCAATAAAACCTTAACTAAGATACCCCCTTTTGGCTACCCTAATTGACATGCCCAATCAAAACAAACCAACTCATCCTAACATAAGGTTTCCCCTTTGCCCTTTATAAACAGCCATTTTCCTATGTGCCACATCTGTCTCCTGTCTATCCAGAGGCAGTCCTTTGTCCCTCTGGGCCAATATCTCTTCCCCCTCTCCCTTGTTCCTTTCCCCTTCTTCTTCATCATCTGTTTCCTGTCTTTGTCTCTTATTCCCTGATCTCTGTCCCTCTGGGGCAAATAAATCTCCTTTGTGATGAGAACTTGGTCTTGGGATGTCTTGTTTTGTCTCTGATCCTTTCAATATGAACTCACAGAGACTGTAGCAGCACATACAAGACCTGCACAGGTTCAAACCAAACAAAATCCTAGCACTGAAAAAAGGATCAGACACAAAGACCCACAGCTAACCAAAAGGCTGTTTGTAATTGATACCTGCCAGGAGGGGAAGAGATTTTTTTTCCATTTGAGTATCACTGGGTATAACCAAAGCACTCCAGGGCAGACCCCATGCCCGAGAATAGTTAACCAAAACAGACAGCCATGTGGGGTTTTTTGTGTACACTTTTCATTTTGTTTTGATATTTTTGTCTCATTCCTTCTCTTATTTCAGTTTGTCTGTTTTGATTTTCATTTTTTATTTTGTTTTCTTTTTTTAGAGAGAAAGAAAGAATGCAAAGTTGGGTAGGCAGGGAGATGGGGAGGATCTGGAAGGAGTTGGGGAGGTGAAAGAATATTACCAAAATATATGAAAAATTAGTAATTTTAAAAAGAGAATAAATACGACCATGCAGAGTTTCCTGGTTGTCCCTATTGTGTATGTGACAAAGCCAGTGCGTTTCTCCTGTATTAGATTATGGTGGCAATACCAGACCTCAGAAGTACATTCTTCTGTTTTTGACTAAAGAAATAGTTTCACCCAAGTCTAGCTTAATGAAACACTGAGTTTACTGGAGTTACTTTCAAGAGTATGAATGAGGGGTTACATGCAAGAGCATGGGTGATTCAAAGACAACTGCATCACCAAAAAGCCCCAAATACCTGAAAGATGCATTACTGGAGCTCTCTGCAGGACTCAGAGACAGCTGGGCAAGACTCTCCTTAGCTAAACAGTTGTTTACATAACCTGTGGGAGGAGGAGTGAATTTTGTAAGTTTCAGGAACTCCTTGAGATTTGTGAGATTTTTAATTCTGCACTTTTAAGTTTCACTAACTTCTTCAGTTTTAAGGAGATACCACCAAGGAGGAGATACTTCAATTTGGAGGAAATAGCTACACAACAGGTACCTCTTTTACCTGCTATACCTATCGTGAGTGTCCTATGTCAGAAACATAGGCAAATATGATTGCATCTTTCCACAGTGTCACAATTTATTGAATAAGAAAAATTTCAGAAGGTGTGGTGTTTCAATTTGCCAGGTTTTTTATTGTTTTAGGCTTATTTATTTTATTTTATATGTATAACTATTTTACCTGCATACATGTATTGTAGCACTTGTGTGCCTGGTGCCGTAAGAGATCGGAAGAGAGCATCAGACCCCATGGAACTGGGGTTAGGAATGTTTGTAAACTGTCATATGGGTCCCAGATCTTCTGCAAGAGCAACAAGTGCTCTTTTTATTTTATTACAACAATTTTTAAATTTAAATATATTTTATCATATTCTTTGTGTTACATCTCTAAGGGGAAAGGCTTTCCCAATGGAAGTGTTGCAGCTCTGAGGGGAAAGGTATCCTGGCAGTCAGGAGCTAAGGAATACTACAAAGTCACACTGTACAATAACCTCACACAAGAAATGTATTGGGAGGGACATAAGAGAGTGGCTGCCCCTGCTCAGGTGAGAAGCAGAACTGAGCAGAAGACAGGCTTATATAGAATTTCTTGGGGGAGGAGTTTTCCAGGATAGAGATTTCCAGGGTGAGGATTGGTGGAATTTCAAGTCCTAAGCTTGGGGTGAGCCCAGGGATTGGTGGGATTTCAAGGCCCGGGAGATGGGTTTCCTTTTTCTTTTCTTTTTTTGAGACAGGATTTCTCTGTGTAGCCCCGGCTGTCCTGGAACTCACTCTGTAAACCAGGCTTGCTTCAAACTCAGAGACCCTCCTGCCTCTGCCTCCCAAGTACTAGGACTAAAGGTGTGCACCACTACTGCCGTGCGAGGGATATAGGTTTTTGAGCTCAGGGATTGGTGGGTTTTCAAACCCAGAGGTGAGCTCAGCCTTTTACCCTACATTCTTCCCCTCTTTCAAGTCCTTCCAGATCCTCTTCCCATCCCTACAAACCCAACTTTTTTTTCTCAAAATAAAAACAAAAATCTAATACAACAACAAGGCCCCCCAAAACCAAGAAAACAAAGTAAAACAACATCCAAACAGAACAAAAACAAAACAAAGAAAACTACCAAGCTATAACCAAATAAAAGCGCGCGCGCGCGCGCGCGCGCGCACACACACACACACACACAATACCCTGTAAAATTATATGTTGGACTCCTCCTGAAAGTGAGGCTGACCCTAGGAGTGGTTGGTATATCCAGTATTACTCAATTGGAGAAAACTGATTTTCCCTTTTCCAGCAGGTATAAGTGACAATTCAGTTGTTAACTTTTATCCTAGTGGCTAGGTTTTCATTCATTCATTCATTTTTTTAAAAGACTATAATATGGGGCTGGAGAGATGTCTCAGTGGTTAAGAGCACTGGCTGCTCTTCCAAAGGACACAGGTTCAATTCCCAGCACCCACATGGCAGCTCACAACTGTCTATAATTCCTGTTCCAGGGGATCTGACACCTTCATACAGACATACATGCAAGCAAAACCCCAATGTACAATAATAAATAAATAAATCTTTTTTCAAAAAGACTATAATAAAACAAACAGAAAGAATAGAGCCCAAAGGGGCTGGAGAGATGACTCAGCAGTTAAGAGCACTGACTGATCTTCCAGAGGACTCAGGGTTCAATTCCCATCACCCACATGTCAGCTCATAACTGTCTGTAACTCCAGTTCCAGGGCATCTGGCACCCTTACACAGACATACATGCAGGCAAAACACCAATTCACATAAAATAAAAATAAATAAGTTATAAAAAAAAAAAGAAAGAAAGAAAAGATCCCAAAAGAAAGCACAAAAATCAGAGACCCACTCATTAGCACACTCGGGAATCCCACTAAAGTAGAAGCCATAATACGCTTAGGACCTGGTGAAGACCTGAGCAAGCCCTGTGCATCTGCTTCAGTCTCTGTGAGTTCATATGAGCTTTGCTTATGTTTATTTATAGGGCCTTGTTCTCCTGGTGTTCTCCACCCTCTCTGGCTCTTATTCTCATTCTGCCTCTTCTTCCACAGGGTTCCCTGAGCTCTAAGAGGAGGGAGTACATGGAGATCTCCCATTTAGGGCTGAGTGTTCCAAGATCTCTCGCTCTCAGTGTGAATGTCTGGCTGTGAGTATCTGTAGATGTTCTCATCTTCTGCTGGAGAAAGTTTCTCTGATGATGTCTGAACAAGACACGGATCTATGAGAAGAGTAGAATGTCATTAGGAGTCATTTTATTGTACATTTTTTGCTTTTGTTTGTTTTTGTGGGTTTTTTGTTGTTTTGTTTTTTGTTTTTGAGCAGTAGTATTTGGTTTTACCCTAAGTCCCTGGGCTATCTAATCTCAGGTTCTTGGACACCCAAGCAGTGTCAAGTGTGGGTTTCATCTTGTAGAGTAGGCCTTAAGTCAAATCATTTATTTGTTGGTTATTCCCAAAAGCTTTGTGCCACCATTGTACTAGCATATATTGCAGGTAGAACCAATTATAAGTCAAAGGTTTTGTGGCTGTGTTAGTGTTTACCTTTCTCTTTTGATAGCATGCCAAGTACCTTCATGTACCAAAGACACTAGAACATAGGGGTAGAGGCTCTATATAGGCACCAGTTCAACATTTCCATGTTTAATGAGTTGCGTAGGTGTTGTCTTTATCAATAGGGGTTCTGCTGTCAGTTTGTGGAGAGTAACCTATAATCTTGGCAACAGACTAGGTTGTCTGGGGATTCAATTCCTGTGGGACCATTTGGTAAGATTGCCATTTTTATTGTGTTGATTCTACCTGTCCATGAGCATGGGAGATCTTTCCATTTTCTGATATCTTCTTCAATTTCTTTCTTCAAAGACTTAAAATTATTGTCGTATAGGTCTTTCACTTGCCTGGTTAGAGTTACCCCAAGATACTTTATATTGTTTGTGGCTATTGTGAAGGGTATTGTTTCCCCAATTTCTTTCTTAGCCCGTTTGTCATTTGTATATAAGAAGGCTACTGACTTTTTTGAGTTAATTTCATATGCAGCCACTTTGCTGAAGGTATTTATCAGCTGTAGGAGTTCCCTGGTAGAATTTTGGGGGTCACTTATGTATACTATCATAACATCTGGAAATAGTAATACTCTGACTTCTTCCTTTCCAATTTGTATCCCTTGATCTCCTATAGTTGTTTTATTGCTCTAGCTAGAACATCAAGAACTATGTTGAATAGATATGGAAAGAGAGGACAGTCTTGTCTTGTTCCTGATTTTAATGGAGTTGCTTTGAGTTTCTCACCATTTAATTTGATGTTGGCTGTTGGCTTGCTATAAATTGCCATTATTATGTTTAGATATGTCCCTTGTATTCCTAATTTCGCCAAGACTTTTATCATGAATGGATGTTGTATTTTGTCAAAGGCTTTTTCAGCATCTAATGAGGTGATCATATGGGTTTTGTTTATATGCTGGATTACATTGACAGATTTTTCATATGTTGAACCATCTCTGTATCTCTGGGATGAAGCCCACTTGATCTTTGATGAAATAAATTGAAGAAGATATCAGAAATGGAAATATCTCCCATGTTCATGGATTGATAAAACCAACATAGTAAAATGGCCATCTTACCAAAATCAATCTACAGATTGAATACAATCTCTATCAAAATTCCAACACAGTTCTTTACAGACTTTTAAAGAACAATACTCGCCAGGCGTTGGTGGCGCACGCCTTTAATCCCAGCACTCGGGAGGCAGAGGCAGGCGGATCTTTGTGAGTTCGAGGCCAGCCTGGGCTACCAAGTGAGCTCCAGGAAAGGCGCAAAGCTACACAGAGATACCCTGTTTCGAAAAACCAAAAAAAAAAAAAAAGAAAAAAGAAAAAAATAAGAACAATACTCAACTTCATATGGAAAAACAAAACAAAACAAAAAAACCCAGGATAGTTAAAATGATCAATATACAATAAAATAACTTCCAGGGGCATCACTACCCCTGATTTCAAGCTCTACTACAGAGTTATAGTAATAAAAACCACATAGTATTGGCATAAAAACAGACAAGTGGATCAATAGAATTGAATCAAAGACCCAGACGTATGGACACCTGATTTTTGACAAAGAAGCCAAATTTATACAATGGAAAAAAGAAAGCTTCTTCAACAAATGGTACTGGTCTAACTGGATGCCAGCATGTTGAAGAATGCAAATAGCAGGGCAGTGGTGGTGCACGCCTTTAATCCCAGCACTCAGGAGACAGAGGCAGGTGGATTTCTGTGAGTTCGAGGCCAGCCTGGGCTACAGAGTGAGTTCCAGGACAGGCTACAAAGCTACACAGAGAAACTCTGTCTCGAAAAACCAAAAAAAAAAAAAGAATTCAAATAGATCCATATCTATCGCCATGCACAAAACTCAAGTCCAAGTGGATCAAAGATATCAACATAAAACCAGATACACTGAACCTGATAGAAGAGAAAGCAAGGAATAGCCTTGAACACATTGGCACAGGAGACAACTTCCTGAACAGAACACCAATAGCACAGACACTAAGGTCAATAATTAATAAATGGGACTTCATGAAACTGAAAAGCTTCTGTAAGACAAAGGACACTGCCAATAGGACAAAATGGCAGCCTACGGAATGGGAAAAGGTTTTCACTAACTCCACATCTGACAGAGGGATAATTTCCAAAATATATAAGAATTCAAGAAACTAGACATCAACAAACTGAATAATCCAATTTAAAAATGGGGTACCTATTTAAACAGAATTCTCAGTAGAGGAATCTCAAGTGGCTGAGAAACACTTAAGAAATGTTCAGCACCCTTAGCCATCAGGGTAATGCAAGTCAAAACTACTTTGAGATTCCATCTTACACCTGTCAGAATGGTTAAGATCAATAACACAAGTGACAGTTCATGCTGTCAAGGATGTGAAGTAAGAGGAACACTCACACATTGTTGGTGGGAGTACAAACTTGTAGAGCCACATGGAAATCAGTATGCCGGTTCCTATACCACTCTTAGGCATATACCCAAAGGATGCTCCATCCTACCATGGAGACACTAGCTCAACCATGTTCATTGCTGCTCTAGTCATAATAGCCAGAAATTGGAAACAACCTATGTGTTCTATAACAGAAGAATGGATAAAGAAGGGGCTGGAGAGATGGCTCAGCAGTGAAGAGCACTCCTTGGCTGCTCTTTCAAAGGACCTGGGTTCAATTCCCAGCACCCATATGGCAGCTCACAACTGTCTGTAACTTTAGTTCCAGGGGATCCTATATTCTCACAAAAACATGCATGCAGAAAAAACACCAACCGACAAAAAAATAAAAAAAAATAGACTTATAACCCAAACCACACAAAGATTCAACAAAGAAAGAGAATTACAGACCAATTTCCCTCATGAACATTGGTGCAAAAACACTAAATAAAATACAACTGAATCCAAGAACACGTTAAAAAGATCATCCACCATGATCATGTTTGGGTATCAGGGTGACTGTGGCCTAGTAAAATGAATTTGGAAATGGTCCTTCTGTTTCTATTTTGTGGAATAATTTGAGGAGGATTGACATTAGCTCTTCTTTGAAAGCTTGGTAGAATTCTTCGCTAAAACCACCTGGCCCTGGGCCTTTTTTGGTTGGGGGACTTTTAACCTCTAGTTCCTTAGAGGTTATAAGTATATTTGAATTGTTTATCTGATCTTGATTTAACTTTGGTAAGTGGTATCTATGGAGAAAAGTGTTAATTTCTTTTAGACTTTCCAATTTTGTGGACTACAGGTTTTTGAAGTATGATGTAATGATTCTCAGGATTTCCTCAGTGTCTGTTGTGATGCCTCCACCTTTTCATTTCTGATTTTGTTAATTTGGATATTATCTCTCTGCCTTTTAGTTAGTTTGGATAAGGATTTGTCTATCTTGTTGATTTTCTCAAGCAGCCAACTCCTTGTTTCATTGATTGTTTGTATTGTTCTCTTTGGTTCTATTTTATTGATTTCAGCCCTCAGTTTGATTATTTCCTGCCATCTACTCCTCTTGGGTATGTTTGCTCTTTTGTTCTAGAGCTTTTAGGTGTGCTGTTAGGTCACTAGTATGAGATTTCTCCAATTTCTTTATGGAAGCACTTAGTGGTATCAACTTTCCTCTTAGCACTGCTTTCATGGTGTCCCATAGGTTTGGGTATGTTTTGCACTTATTTTTATTGAATTCTAGGAAGTCTTTAATTTCTTTCTTTCTTTATGCCTTGATCCAGTAATCATTCAGTAAAGAGTTGTTCAATTTCCATGAGTTTGTAGATGTTCTGTTGTTTCTTTTGTTGTTGAAATCCAATTTTAATTCATGGTGGTCTAATAGGATGCAGGGGTTATTTCAATTTTCTTATATCTGTTGAGACTTGCCTTGTGCCTGAGTATGTCGTCAGTTTTGGAGAAAGTTCCATGAGGTGCTGAGAAGAAGGTATATTCTTTTGTGTTTGAATAAATATTCTGTAGATGTCTGTTAGATCCATTTGGTTCATAACAGCTGTTAGCTCCAATATTTCTCTGTTTAGTTTCTGTCTGGCAGACCTGTCTATTGGTGAGAGATGGGTATTGAAGTCTCCTACTATCAACGTGTGAAGTTTGATGTGTGATTTAAGCTTTAGTAATGTTTCTTTTAGAAATGTGTGTACCCTTGCATTTGGAATATAGATGTTAAGAACTGAAACACTATCTTGGTGAATTTTTCCTTTGATGGGTATGTAGTGTCCTTCCCTATCTCTTTTGATTAATTTTGGTTGGAAATCTATTTTGTTAGATAATAAAATAGCTGTACCTGCTTGATTCTTGGCCTCATTTGCTGGGAAAATCTTTTTCCAACCCATTACTCTGAGGTAATGTTTATCTTCGATGTTGAGGTGTATTTCTTGATTTCAGCAGAGTGGATCCTATTTTTGCATCCATTCTTTAACCTATGTCTTTTTATTGGGGAACTGAGATCTTTGATGTTGAGAAATATCAATGACCAATGACTTAATTTCTTGTTATTTTGTTATTGTTGGTGGTGGTGGTGGTGATGGTGATTCCTAAATATAACCTGTTCATTCTGTATAATGGTACTTATATATATTTTCAAGGCTGCTTATTTGACATTGAACAATTGAAAATTGTTATGCTTATTTTGGGGGAGACTACCTGTTAGGATCCTGCCCTCATTCTTGCACATGCACAGTTCGGGGTCTTGTGTCATCAGTGTACACTGGCGACTATATACACACCTTAAAAAGCCAGAAGCAGACCCCATCCTCTCTCTCCGCTCTCTCTCTATTCTGCTCTGCTCCCCCTCCCACCATCTTTCTCTCTCTCCAGGCCTGGCTTTTCCTCGTTTCCCTCCTAATAAAGCTCTGAAAACTAACACTGGATTCTGTCATGACCATGACCTTTCCACACAGTAACCTGTAGCTGGAGTTTTCTCTATGGGTCCCGCCAAGCCCTGGCAGTCCAACAGCCCACTTATAAAATAAACACACAGACTCTTATATTATTTAAACTGTTTGGCCTAATGGCTCAGGCTTCTAGCTAGCTGTTCTTTTTTTTTTTTTTTTTTTTTTTTTTTTTTTTTTTTTTTTTAGTTTTTCGAGACAGGGTTTCTCTGTATAGCTTTGCGCCTTTCCTGGAACTCACTTGGTAGCCCAGGCTGGCCTCGAACTCACAGAGATCCGCCTGCCTCTGCCTCCCGAGTGCTGGGATTAAAGGCGTGCGCCACCACCGCCCGGCTAGCTAGCTGTTCTTATATCTTAAATTAATCCATTTCTATAAATCTATACCTTGCCACATGGCTCATGGCTTACCAGTATCTTACATGTTAGTACTCATGGCAGCGGCTGGCAGCGTCTCCTGACTCAGCCTTCCTGTTCTCAGAATTCTCTTCTCTGCTTGTCCCACCTATACTTCCTGCCTGGCTATTGGCCAATCAGCATTTTATTTATACAGAGCGATACCCACAGCAGTAACCAGCATCGTGCACCACAACCAGCGCTGTTTATCATCCTTTCAGTACCTCCCCTGATTCCAGCTTTTCTCAGTTGCCTATAGTTCTTTGTATATAGTTGAGACCTTGTGGGCTTTTCCCCATCCACTTTGGCATACCCATTGGAGTTATCCTTGTTCAGTTCATCTTTGAGCAATCATGTTGATGAGACTTTATGGGTGTAACTTCTAATATTCCTAGGAGATACAATTTCACAGCAAACTCCCTGGTCCTCTGGCTCTTAAAATGTTTCTGTCCCCTGTTTTGCAATGATCTCTGAGCCTTAGGTGTGGGACTTTTTTTGTAGATGTATCCACTGGGACTAGGTGCCACAACTCTGTATTTTGACTGATTGTGGTTTTCTATATTCCTTTCCATCTCTTGCAAAGAGAAGTTTCCTTAATGAGGGGTAAGGAGTACACTTATCTGTGGGTATAAGGACACATATTTAGAATGTAGGTAATTAGGGATTATGTTGGTTTAGTAAAGCAGTTGTAGGTTCTCCTACAAGATCCATGACTTCATTAGCTCTAGGTAATTGTCCAGGTTTCTAGTATTAGGCATGTTTCCCTCTTATTGTGTGGTTCATTTTTATTTTATTATGTTTATGTGTGTTTGTCTGTATGGGAATGTGTAGCTGTAGAGTGAAGATGCCTGCAGAGCTCTGGAGAAAGCATCAGATACCCTGTAACTGGAGTTACAGGCAATTGTGTGCTGGTAGCCAAACTTAAGTCATTTACAAGGGCTGTCCTCAATCTTAATTACTAAGCCATCTCTCCAGCCATAATATTATTTTATTCCAATCTTATTACCAATTTTAACTCTCAGATCATATATTATATATCATACAGTAAATATATATGTATACACATACATGTATGTGTGTATATAGATACATATGTATATATGATATAAAGGTTATAGAATGGTTGTAAAGAGTTCAGAGGCTACAGCAGAGTTCAAGAGTTTTTCAGAAATGAGAAGCACAGAAGCTGATGAAAGTTCAAGTGGAGTCTGTATTGATAAGGTATCAACTGAACAAAGCTGAGAACTGGCTGCTGGACACTAACCTTAGATTCGAGCCACAGGATCAAAGATGAGCTGTAGAGTTGAGTCCAACTACAGAAGTGAAAGGGTAGAACCAGCTCCAGAAGAATGAACAGGCAGATGGATGAACAGATGGCAGGTCTGGATAGGTAAGCAGGAGGATGAGCAAACAGTAAATTCAAGTAAGCCACATCAACAGAAGGAACCAAGAGGAGCTTAAGTTCCCAGGACAGTGAAAAGTTCTCTGCTCATCAGTCATTGGTGCACATACCAAGTAGCCAAATAACAAGTCAAAAAGGGCTGTTACCATCTCAGTGCTAGGTGTCTTTTTTAGTCAGTGTCCTATTGCTGTAAAGAGACACCATTCCATTCCCTGGTCCCTATAGGCTTGTAGCCATACCACACTGCAAAAATGCATTCAGTCCAACTTCAAAAGTCCCCATAGTCTACCACAGTCATAAAACTGTTCAAAGTCCAATCTCTTCTGAGACTCATGACAATCTCTTAACTAATCCCCTGTAAAATCAAAATAAAAAAGCAGATCACATACTTCTAACATACAATGGCACAGGATATACATTACCATTCCAAAATATAGGGGAGGGAGCACAGTGAGGAAATACTGGACCAAAACAAAACTGAAAACCAGCAGGGCAAACACCAAACTCTGCATCTTCATGTCCAATGTCAAAGCACTCTTCAGATCTCCAACTCCTTTCAGCTTTATTGACTGCAACACACTTCTCTCTCTTGGGTGGTTCCACTCCCTGTTAGCAGCCTTCCTCAGCAGATATCCCATGGCTCTGGCATGTCCAACATCTTGGAGTCTCTTTAATGGCTTATCTTTCACAGCTTCACTCAGTGGCCTTTCTGGGCCTCTATGCAAGGACACCCCTGACACATGCCTGGCCTCAGCAGATTTCCTTAGCCAAGGATGAAGATTCCACAATCCCTTTCTTCTATCCTTGACTCAAGTCAGAAACAAGTGGCTAAAGCTGCCAAGTTCTGGTGCTTGCTGGAGCTGGAACATGGGCCCCTCTTTCAATTACATCTGCATCAGCTTTCTGTTGTTGTTCTTAAATTTTTCTTTAATCCCTTTTCACAAGTTGGAAGCTAAACTAAGTTGAGTCTTTCCCTGAGGTCACCAGTTCCTTTATTCCATTTAGTACCAGACTTTTCTTTAAAATTTTTATCTCCTTGAACACTGGGCTTAGCTCCATTACACTTCCTGGTGCTTCCTCTCTCCTAAACTGTACATTTTGTATTTTCCCTTGCTCAGCTTGTTCCTTTTCATTATAGGCCTGCATAAGAGTGAACACTAATAACTATATGACAAAGTCAACATCAGGCTGCCTTGAAATCTCTGCCAACAACATGAATACAAAATCCTCAGTTTAGCCTCAGATGTGTTTTTGGGACAAGGGCAGAAAGCAGCCATATTTTTTGCCAAACTATCACAAGAACAGCCTCTAGGCTACTCACTAATGTTCTTCCCTTCCTCTGAACCCTCTTCAGCTGGATCATCATAATATACATTGCTCCCAGCACTACTAGTATGGCCCATTAAACCCTGCCTAAAGCATTCAACTGATTTCCCAATCCAGAGTCCCAAAGTCCACACTCCACCAACAAGCAGCATGGTCAGACATATCACAGCAACACCCTGCTCCTTGGTACCAATTTCTGTCTTTGTCAATGTTCTATTGCTTTGAAGAGAGACCATGACCATGGAAACTCTTATAAAGGACAAGATTTTGTTTGTTTGTTTGTTTGTTTGTTTTTTATTGTTTTTTAGAGACAGAGTTTCTCTGTGTAACAGTCTTGGCTGTTCTGGATCTCACTCTATAGTCCAGGCTGGCCTTGAACTCACAGAGATCTACCTGCCTCTGTCTCCTGAGTGCTGGGATTAAAGGCATTCATCACCACTGCCAGGCTAAGGAAAGGATTTAATTGGGTATTGTTTACAGTTTCAGAGGTTTAGTCCATTGTCATAATGGCAGGGAGCATGGCATTATGAAGGTAGACATTGAGCTGGAGAAGTAGCTGAAAGTTCTACATTCAAATCTGCAGGCAGCAGAAAGTGAGAGAGAGAGCCACTGGGCCTGGCTTGAGCCTCTGAAACCTCAAAGCTCACACCCCCAGTGACACTCTTCCTTCCAACAAGGCCACAATTACTCCAACGAGGCCACACCTTCTAATCCTTCTAAGTAGTACCACTCCCTGATGACCAAGCATTCAAATATATAAGCCTATTGGGGCCATTCTTATTCAAACCACTGCAGTGTCCACCTCTCTATGGAATCTGGGTGAAGTAGTTACACTTTTTCCTTGGTCTGATGTGACCACTAAGTTCTTGGGGCCTAGCATTCTGATATAATTTTAATATGCTCATGTGCCCCTACAGTTCCAGTTCACTCAACAAGTTCATAGAGTGGCACCCTTTCCACTCCTAGGAATAAGCTGCTTATGGTTTGTGCTATGTGGGTAGTACCAGACATATGGTACCATTCATTTTTCCACCCAGGTGCAGAGTTATCCTCCCTCTCAAAATGAACTCCAAAGCTGCTTGTAAGATGGACTCTCTCTGACTAGCAAGATAGCTATCAGGTAAAAGTGTCTGCCATACAAACCTGACAACCTACATTCCACTCCAGGATCCCATGGTAGAAGGAAAGAACCAGCTCTTCACACTGTGGCATGTATGCTCCTACCTTCACACACACACACACACACACACACACACACACACACACACACACAC
>CABHPR010108075.1:0-23302 GCA_902168415.1 Peromyscus melanophrys | reverse complement strand
CTGCTGCCTCTCCTGACGTCACACTGACACTACACACACCTGCTGCCAGGGCTTCCTTAATGGATCCACGAGCCTTTCCCACCTCAACAACTGGCAGTTACTCCACCACATGAGAAACCCCTAATGCTTCAGCCTTAAAACCTTTCACTAATGACAATGGAAAAGAAGTAAGATGACACACAATCCCAACACTTAAAACATCTCTATCCTATCTTTCAGATAATTTACACTTTTATTGGCAGGAAATGACTAAGAAAATAGCACACACCTAAACACACCCTCTATCACCTCTGCCCACTCATGGATAGTTAAGAAAACTATGTGGAAACCAGCTTCCACAATTAGTCAAGTTCTGCACCTTACCATATTTTCAGTCCCCTGCTAAATCTCCTTAGATCTTAGACAATGCAGTGTGGAGTGGGGGTGGGGTTGGCAGTAACAAATGCTTAAAGGAAATTGATTATTTCCTACCATGTTACCCAAAGGATGCCAACCCGTCTCATGTTGATAGGCACAAAAATATCTTTATTTTTATTTAAAATTTTTTATTAATTTATTTTTATTTTATGTATATGGGTTATAGTGGTATTTTATTTGTACTGAAATGTGATTTTATTTGTATTTTAATAAATAAAGTTGCCCGGGGGTCAGAGCTATTAGCAAGCCATAGTGAAAACCAGGGTGGTGGTCGTGCATGCCTTTAACCCCAGCACTTGGTAGGCAGAGCTAGGTAGATCTCTGTGTGTTCAAGGATACAGCCAGCATTGGAGATACACGTCTTTAATCTCAATACCAACCATAGAAGACCTGGAGGTCTGTATATATGGGCAGTGACAAGGCGGTCATGTGGTTGGGTTTACAACCAATGAGAAGGCAGAACAGGAAGTCTATATAAAGACAAACACACAGGAAGTAGCTCTCTTTCGGAGAGGTCTTTTGTGGAGAGGTACGACAGCAGCGGCAGGAAGGGTAAGGTTTTTAATCTCAGCTCTTAGCTATCGCTCTGACCTCTTGGCTTTCTTCTCTGAATCGGCTCTGTGTTTCTTATTTAATAAGACGGTCGGTTACTTCTACAATGGGTATTCTGTCTGCATGTATGTCTGTCTACCACATGTCTTCCTGACACCTGCAGAGACCAGAAGATTCCCCTGGAACTGGTTACAAATGGCTGTGAAGCCACCATGTGGTTGCTGGGAATTGAATCCAGACCCTCTGGAAGAGCTGTAAGTGCTCTTAAATGTTGAGCCATCTTAGTAAGATGGACTCTGGCTATTCTACTGTCTTGTCTTCTACATAGTGTCAGGATAAAAGCATGGTTGAGTTTACATAGAAGAATCTAGGCATCATAACTCTTCAGTCAGTCAGTGCCAGGATACTCTATTCCAGTGGGTTACCACCAGAAAAATCATTTAAAACAGGCATGTTAAACGGGGTGTGGTGGTGCGCGCCTTTAATTCCAGTACTTGGGAAGCACAGGCAGGCAGATCTTTTGAGTTTAAGGCCAGGATGCTCTATGTAGCTGGACCCTATCTCAAACAATCCAACAACAAGGACCCTATCTCAAACAATCCAACAACAACAAAAGAAACAAAACACAAACCCAGGCCTTTTTTTTGTTTGGATTTTGTTTTTGAGGCAGGTTTCACTATATAGCCATGGCTGGCCTGGAACTTGTTATGCAGACCAGAAGTGTTGGGACTAAAGGAATGAGCCACCATATCTAGCAAACCCAGGCCTTTAAAAGTTAGGCATGGTGGTGTATGCCTGAAATTCCAGGAACATTTGAAGTTCCAGGTGAGCCCAGGCTACACAGTGAGACTTTATCTCAAAATACAGACAAGTACTTAACAACTTAACAAACTTAAATACAAAAACATATTAATAATGAGGCAGAAATAAGGGATGGTGTTTCACCATAGTTAAAAACAAACAAACAAACACCACACCAGACTATAGAGACTGGAAAACTGCTGACAAATTCACATATGAATTTTCATGTCAATGTGAAAAGACCTTTAAAACTACATAGATCTCTCTCTCTCATACACACACACACACACAAACACAAACACACACACTGATAGACCCCAGCCCAGGGTACTACCTTCTCAGTTGGCCGCCCCAAGAACCCAGACTCCGGTCCAGTTGATGCAACAGCAAGAGGTTTATTGATGCGGCTGTACAGTCAGGCTCCTCTGCTCCAAAGAGCAAGAGTCGCATCTACTTCAGTCACATGAGTACTTTTAAAGGAAAAACCCACAAAAGCCATAAGATTACAATTCTCATACAATTTCATTTCGATTGATTTATGTCTAGAGGCTAATTTCATAAGATCATGGCCTGATCATGAAAGAACTCCGGAGACCCCAACCCATTCACCACACGCAGAGCAGCACTGGATGCAACAAGCAAGAGGATTTTTATTGTTACACAGGCGCCTGCGGGCTCTCAGCAGCTCAAGCTAGCTGATCTCAGCAGCTCACGCTAACCGATCTCAGCAGCTCACGCTAACCGATCTCAGCAGCTCAGACTAGCTGATCGCGCCGGGCAGCAACCACACCGGGTTTTTATAAGGGAAACAGCACTGGGCAGAGGGTGGAGCATAGTAACAGGCATCTCATTGGTGCATTCAAATGGCGCCAGGGGTGAACCTGAGGGCGCCGCCACATAAAAACCTACAAAGTTGCAATTTGCAGGGGCGGTCGACGGAGAAAGCCAGGATAGCGCACCCTGACCTCCTCTAGGCTGCTAGCATTCCCATCAACCATTCACGAGTATGCTGTCATCCTCAGAGTACATTCTGGCATATTCTTCCTTGACCTTAACTGAAATGGAGAAAAACTGGGGGGGGGGGGGGGTCTTTTAATCACAGGGTGGGTACAGTCTCATCCGCATGCACATTCTTCCCGAAACCTCAAGGCAGGGCGGGAGTGGAGTTTACACAAAGGTCACAGTGGTCTTTCCTAGAACACTTGCAATTATCCCAGTCACAGTTGAGCGCATCTCTTAACAGAAATCTCTTTACATTGTTACATTGTGGCAGTAATGGCTGAGTCAGGTTGCCCTTGGAACTAGCTTTTTTAGTTCCTCATTCTCCTGGGGCTTGGGGGGTGTAAGCCTGAAGGGTTAGGGTCTTTCAACACAAACACAAACACACACACACACACACACACACACACACACACACACACGCACATGGATCTTTATTTTTCAGGTATACTATACAAACCTCAAATTCTACAAAATATACAGAAACTGAGAACAATAGAAATCTCTATTCAAGATGACTTAAAATTTATGCTTACCCCTCTTAACATAATTAATTTAGGAGTAAGTCCAGATAATCTTGATTTTCTCAATACTTGGATGATAGCAGGCAAACATCTGTTCAACTCAAAAAATAGGAAAGAACCATAAAGAAATTACCCAAGATGAAAAACTACTAGTCTACAGAATTATTCAAATAATCATAAATACCAGTTTTGTTTTGTTTTCTCTCTCCCTAGGAAATGTGATACACAAGAATTTCCCCAAGTCTATGTTGGTCCCTTTTGGGGAATAAGAAGTCACACTGTAAAACAGAAAATTACTCATTCCTTTAAAAAAATCAATTTTAGTGACTCAGTAGCTATAACCAGCCTAATATTGGACCTCGGTATAGAATAGGAAAACAATTAAGCTCTGTCTAAAATATTCTTCATGAATACATTCCAGATAAGCTGAGCTTGGTGGCACATACTTAATCCCAGAACTTGGGAGTCCCAGGCAGGTGGATCTCAAGTTTAGGCCCACCCTGGTCTATAAAGTGAGTTCCAGGACAACCAGGGCTATTCAGAGAAACCCTGTCTAGAAATACCAAAAGAAATGAGAGAGGGAGAGAGGGAGGGAGGGAGGGAGGGAGGGAGGGAGGGAGGGAGGGAGGAGAAGAGGAGGAGGAGGAGAAATTCCAGATAGCTCTCCCCACCCCCCCAATGGTGTCTTTATTATGTATACAGTGCTCTACCTGCATGCATGTCTGCATGCCAGAAGAGGGCACCAGATCTCATTACAGATGGCTGTGAGCCATCATGTAGTTGCTGGGAATTGAACTCAGGACCTCTGGAAGAGCTGTCAGTGCTCTTAACCTCTGAGCCATCTCTCCAGCCCTCAGATAGCTCTTGTAATGGAGCATTATCATCACCCATAAGCAGCAACTTTTGATAACATTATCAAATGAAGTGAAATTCACTTTCAACTAACATGAGCTCTCTGTGCAATGGGATTTATCTGGTTGCTCACAACACCATCTCCAGGTTTCATATTTTTGTGGTCCAATACATAGCCACTAGTCATACATGGCCACTGACATTCACATTTGTTATGAATTATTGTAGGGGCACCCCCGGGGTGTCCTGCACATCCAGGGAAACATGTTGGTCAGATGCAGCAGGGGTGGTGGCATGTGGAAAGTCATCCACACCCAGGTGCTGCATATGTGCGGAAATGGTTTATTATAATAGGAGATAAAGAGACAGAAGAGAGAGAGAGAGAGAGAGAGAGAGAGAGAGAGAGAGAGAGAGAGAGAGAGAAGTGTGTGCATTTCACGTCAGAGAAGGAAGAGAGAGAGAGGAAGAGGAGGAGTTTTTTCCTTAGAATGAGGCTTTTACATCAGGAGGCAGGGCAGTGTCAAGGGGTGGGTTTTGAAGGGGGGGTCAGAATATTTGTAAGTAAACTGCAAAAGTTCTGGGTTTGGTGTCCTGGGTTTTGGCACCAAAATGTTAGTAAATTGATGGCTGAAACTGCGAGGAGACAGTTCAGCCCTAGAGGGCGAGGTATCCCGGACACCTCAGAGCTACTCAGAACAAGAGCTCTGCCCTGAAGGTGTCCCGGACACCTGGAGCTGTTTAGCACAGCTCTGATGGCTGAGACTGCAAAGAAACAGCCCAACCTTAGAAAGGAAGGTTTTCTGACTTCTCGGGAGAGTCAGTCCTGGAACTGCTTCAGCAAGGAAGGGTATCCTGACTCTTCAGGAAAGTCAGGATATAACTGGTATGATGGTATGATGGGGGATGGTTTTCCCACAGGACACAGCAATCCTGCTCCTCTCCTAGAGAGCCACAATCTCTGGCTCAGTGTTACCAGCTCTTTCTCGCTCGGTCCACTATGGGACATCCCACCAAGGGTCTTCTGTTCAGCTCCCCCTTGCTCAGTCCACTATGGGACATCCCAGCAAGATTCTTCTGTTCAGCTCCCCCTTGCTCAGTCCACTATGGGACGTCCCAGCAAGGCTCTTCTGTTCAGCTGTCATTGAAGGTCTTCACCCAATACTCTTTTGAGAAAGAGGTTTATTTGGGAAGGAGGAGTCCAGGAGAGTAGCTGCCTCTACCAGGGTGGAGAGAACACCTCACAACTGACCGGGCAGGGTGGTTTATATAGGATGTCTAGGGGGCAGGGTCAACTGTGATTGGTTAGTTTATTTTCTGCCCAGGGATTGGCCAGTTTTGTGAGCAAGAGGCAGAGATGGCCCTGATTTCAGGGCCAAACTGTTTCTCTCACTGGCTTTTCTTGACTTTTTGACACTACCTCTAAGGCCAGGGCACATTTCTTTCACTGACTCTGATTCTAGGGGCCAAGAGTGTTATTTTGGTACTAGTCTCAGAGTCAGGGCATATTTCCTGGGTTCTGGGTTTGGGGATAAAGTGTTCACTTCTCTGGCTCAGGTCCCAAACACAGGCTGTGTTTCTTTCCCTGGTCCTGGGCCTTAGGGCCAGGATTCAACTGTCCTGCTCTGTGATTGGTTGATTTCACAAGTCAGTTGGACAGGGGCAGAGATGGCTCTGATCTGAGCTAAATTGTGTTTCTCTCATTGGCTTTATCTGAGCCATCCTTCCCTAATTCTGGGCTCCAGGGTCAAGGTGGGTTTCTCTAGCCAGCCCCTTTTCCCTACAATATTAACAACATTAAAATGCAGTTACAATTCATTGCCAGTGCCTATTAGCATATGGCATTAGTGACTGTCATATTGAAGAAGCCTTGAGGTAGAAGACACAAAAGTTCTGTAGGACACGGCAGGGAAGATCAGTTGTTCAACAAACCAGCATTCTCCCAAGACTGGCATTTGGATTTCATATTTTCTTAAAAAAAAAAAAAAAAAAAACCTAACCCTTTAACTATTCTTGAAAAATCCTTCTGTTATACGTTTATAACAGAAATTGTGGGCAAAAGAATAGCTACTCAGTTTTCATAAATTCCCAGTTATTCTGTTTTTCTAAACCACTCTCCCCCGCCATGGGCAAAGTTTACTATTTATGCAAAGGCATTCGTCCCACCTATGAACGCCCACGCCCACAAACCCGGTCTCGCCATCAGTTCCAACTGTGGCTTAGAGGACTTGCGTGTCCTCGGCACCCCTCCCAAGGGCTGCTTTCCGGAGTCCTGCCTGACTCCAGGAGGCCAGGACAGCCGAGGCTCCGTCCCCTGTGCGCCCCGGGAACAGGAAGCACCGCGGAGCCTGGGCTCGGTTCGCTAGGCCCTGCCCGGGGGCTCACGGGAGGCTCCGGCGATGGACGTACCTCATACAGCGCCTGCACCATCTCCACCAGCACCCACTGCTCCGCTACTGTCGCCATGGTCAGCCACCCGGCTTCCGGCAGGCAGGTCACAGCGCGTCAAATAGTGTGTGGCATGGACATCACGAAACCTCGGGGTGGAGCGGGAGTTGGGCATCCGCTCCTCAAGCATGTCAGTAGTTCCTGGACCAGGACCATGAAGACAGTTGATCCTACAGACAGACAGGAAGTGACAGAGCTGTGCAGGAAGAGGAAATGATGTAGCTGGGTGGAGAGAGGGAATGAGATGGCAGAACAGAAAGGCATATAGGTGTGGATATACAGAAAGTAGGTCCCTTTGGAGACTGAGGTGTCAATGAGGTGAGGTTGGCTTGTGGCTTTTCCTATTCCTCTGATCTATCAGGTTTTCACCCCAGTATTTGGCTCTGGGTTTTTTTTTGTTTTTTTTTGTTTGTTTGTTTTGTTTTTTTAAATTAATCAGACTGTTTAGCAATTCATCTTACATGTCATTTTTTAAAACTTTGACCATTCTTACAAGTGTGTACTTATGTCTCATTTTGGTTTAATTTGTTAGTTTTTAACTAGACAGTGACACTGAAACTTCTTTATATGTTTATTTGACATCAAATAAAGCATTGGGTTTTTTTTTCTTTTTTAAAGATTTATGTGTATTGGTGGTTTGTCTGCATGTATGTATGTTCCCCACATGTGCCTGGTACCTGTGGAGGCCAGAAGAGGGCGCTGGATTCCCTGGAACTGGATTTCCATATGGTTATGCTATGTGGGTGCTAGGAACTTGTTGCTGGCTCTGCAGCTAGGTACTTGCTGTCTCTGATCCTGGGGGCAGGGGGTGGGCAGACACAGAACCAAGGGCACAGGCTCTGGGAGGTTGCAAGCAATCTCATTTATTAAATGAAAGATTGAGGTATTTATCTGTGTGCTTTTTGGCAGGCTCTGCTTCCCGCTGCTGTGGTGTTTTCTGGTTGGCTCTGGGTCTTATGTCAGCAGTTGTCATCTTGGGGGTCTGGTTTCAGGGTCCCGTTGGTCAGGATACTACTGTGCATGTCAGAGCTCTTTGTTTGCTTAAGGTATGGCCCAGTGATTTTGGCCTTACCCACCTCATATCACCCTTTTTATTTTATTTTGTGGCCATTAGTGGGAATTAGAGTCCTTTGCTCTAATCTTGTTGTCCCCACCTCAGGGGTCCCCCAACATGGTGACTGTGCCTGTCTTAGGTTGGCCTGCCTGACAGGGTCTTACCCGTCTCTGACAACCAGCCCTCGGAAAGTGGTTCCCCTGGAAAGCACCTAGGTTGCAAGAACATTAGACAGAGGCATCAGACAGTGGCAACACAAATTTCCATGAGATAGGCTCTTATTACTTCGGGGGGGGGGGGTGATGATCAGGGTGTTCCAGAGCCATTAGCAGTTGCAGGGTCATTTTTTTTGATGCAGTGCTGCCAGGAAACGTGCTATAGGAAACACTTAAGCAACAAAATTATTATGAGTATCATGCCTCCTATCACTCCCCATGCTATAGTTATTGAAGGGTCTAGAATTGATTTTATTTGATCCCAAATTTGAGCAAAGAATGTTGTAGACATCTCCAGTGGTTTCACATGTGTGGAGTTCAAGTTTAAGATTTTACTAGAGACTTGTGCTGAAAGGTTTAAGAACTCTTTGCTCCACTATCCCAATATAATTTCCCTTAATTTACTCCTGGCTTGTGTCATATTTGTGACTGAGTAAGGGGTTAAACAAAAGGAGGAAAATTGGGGATCACAGTTTCCTCTTACCAGCCATCTTAATGTCTGGATTTCTTCATCCAATAAATCTGGTTGTTGCTGTAAATTGAGTATAGCTGACTGGAAATGGGAATTAATCAGTTGTTGAGTTCTTAGGGCTCAGGCTGATTCTTCTATGGCCATATTAAGTGTAGAGGCGTGACTCTCATTTGAACTAGGGAGGCTATGGTCATTGTACCCTCTGCCACAGCAAGCAGAATAATGGCCATTGTGGCTGTTGTTATTCCAAAGTCTCTTTTTATTCTGGTTTGTTTCATCAACTCCATTCTATGATAGTGTGTCACATTATTTAGTGATATCCAAATGAAAAGAGGAATACATACCAACACTGTGCGAAGGGCCTTGTTTGCATTCCAGCAGGCACTTAGCCAACATATTGTCTTGGTGCAATTCACCTCAGGCTGTGAAGAATTGGTTAATATAAAGAAAAAAGGGAATCTTTACACAGATGGGGGTGCCCTTGTAGATAAAATTCTTTTGTTGTTAAATGGAAATGGAGGACTCAAATGGTTCATTAGCAGTAAAGGGTTCATTAAAATAACCTCCTCCCCTTAAAAATAGGAATGCTCTCATATCTAAGCAAGTGATGGGTCCACATAGTGGCCAATTGCCAAACATAAGCTTAATAGTCAATGCTGGAGAGCAGTGGGAGAAATGAAAGAGGCCCAGTGGCAATTTCTCTTCAACTAACTTTCTCAATTCTGATAGTTTAGGTTCTATAATAGGCCATTGGTCTGTCTACACAGACTTCTGCGATGTCCAATTTAATGGTATGGGCCTTGGAATATTTATATCTGTGTGGGGAGCAGTGGTCCTTAGAATTGGGGGTGAACGCTAGAATTTCTACCAGATTGACCTGTCATGCCACGTGTTACTATATCCTCATAAAATGACTTATTGTCTTTAAATGCAATTTCAGAGACCTGCTGAAAATAGTCATGCAGGCCAATTTGGGCTTAAGTCACGGATCAACATGTTGGCCCCAGCCGGTCAGCATGTCTAGAGAAATAGCAATATTATATTGAATATTTAGGTGTGTCTGCTCTTCAGCTTGATCATTATAGGCCACCCACCAATTAAGAAAAGCAGCTGGTTCAAGTACTGCTTTCATTAAATGCTAACAATCATAATAGGTTTGTAAATACACTACCCATTGTTGCAGCACTTGCTCAAAATATGGGGAGTCAGGGCCTGACTCATTGGTGCATAATGGATCAAGAAAAGATCGGCTAGAGGAGTAGGAACCTATGGCTGAGCAGCTGCATTGGCCCCAACATTAACTGGAAATGCAAAAGAATTGTTTGGGTGATAACCAGAGAATTTAAACTGAGAAGTGTCCTGCTTGGTGGTTTCAGTTATCCCTGAGGGGCAATGGGGAGCAGAAGGTGGAGAGGTATCCCCTAAGTCTCCTCAGGGATAAACAGTACATCATGATTCATCATGCTTAAGGATGGATTTCCTGGGTATTTACTTGGAGGGGGGTGGGTCTGACTGTGCTGTGTTCTCTTCCCCATCTGAGATATGGCCCTTGTAAGGCAGTGGGAAGGTCAGGGAGCATGAGGAGGATTTTTGTTCCTCACAATTGTCACTAAAGGACTGGAGGACTTCCTCTGTAGAACCTGATTTTGCACAAACTATGATTCCCAAAAGTATTGTTACAAAGACTGTGTGGGTTGTTTTCCCTTCCTGTACTTCCCATTTCCTAGTTAAAAAGAGGACTTGCAGCCATACTGATGGATTCCAGATGTTTTCAGGCAAGGTGCAATAACAGAAGCCTCATTCCAAAACTTTTCCAGATAGAAAAGTTTTAACTCTTATTTCCCTGGTCTGAAGTAAGGATTTAAGAGCTCTGAGATGGGGATCTCTGGCAGCAGAAGGAAAGTTTCCCATAGCAAGAGAAACAGAAATCAAGGACAAACAAACTAAAAGAGTCGGTAATCTACTGAGCAAATGTTCCCAACCCCTTGGGGGAGGTGTTTGGACTTACAGCCTCTATAAAAACAAAAGCCTGGCCGTGAGTTTCAGAAGCCAGGCAGGTCAATAGTTAACAGCATGTGCTCTAAAGACAAAACAGACAGGGAAAGGAATGAAAAGATAGGGAGAGAGAGAGAGAGAGAGACAGAGAGAGAGACAGGCACCCCAATACTCACCACTTGCGGGGGGGGCACAGAAAACTGAGAAGAAGGGTCTACTTACCAAAAAAACAGCCAAAGGGGGCGTATCACAATGCCAAGTTGCAATAGGAATCAGGACAGCAAGCCAGCCAGCAATAAAGAAAAAAGAACTACCCAAAGTGCAAGTCCCAGGTAGGGCTTCATCCATGTTGGGCACCACAATGTTGCTGGCTCTGCAGCTGGGATCCCGCTGTCTCTGATCCTGGGGCCAGGGGGTGGGCAGATGCAGAACCACTGGCACAGGCTCTGGGAGGTTGCAGGAACTGAACTTGGGTTTTCTGCAAGAACAGCAAGTGCTCTTAATTGCTTGAACTATCTCTCTATCCCCCAAATAAATCTACTCTTTGCTGAAATGTCTATGCATGTCTTTTCTCTATTTTCCAGTTGCACTATTTGTATTTTGCTGTTCCATTTTGAGAATCCCTTGTATAATTCTGGATGATAATGGATTAACCCTTTGAAACTGTATTAAATGCTTTCTTTTCTAAGAGTTGCATTGGTCATGGTGTCTCTTTACAGCAAGAGAACAGTGACTAAGAGACATTATAAGGCACATATGATGAAGAAAGCCTTTCAGGAAAGCTGACAGATGGAAATGATTGGGCTAGCCTGGGAGATATGCAGTGGATCTTCTTGTCATTTTTACACTGCCTGCCTCACGTGCTTCTCAGTGTCTATGGACTTTGCAGGCAGAAGGGACAGTGGTAGAAAAGACCACGGTTGGAGCTTTCCTTGAGTGTCCAAGAAAGTGAGGGGAGTTGGCAGTGCATGATGGGAGTGAACCAGAGTGAGCGAAGTAAGCAGTGAGGGCTGATGGAGAAGCAGGTCTCTTGTGGGTCCCCAAGAACTCTGCTTTCAATGGTGTGAGAGCTGCTGGGGTTTCTGAAGAGCTGTGACATGCTCTGACACCATTTTCCCAGGATGCTTTGCCTGCTGGGTAGAAAATTACCAGTGGGAACAGTGTTAGAAGCAGTGTTTAAATCTAGAAATTTAGTTAACCAGGGTCCATCTAGAAAGTGAGAAACACATTTGAGCGTGGAAAACATAATACACAGCCCTACTGTGCCTCACACAGTCTGTAATGGGCCCCTCTTGTGACCTGTTCCAAGTTTAAAATTTTTAAATAGTACTTTTTGATACTAGCAATATTCTGAGAAAGCAGGTCTATTCCCATGCAGCCTGATGGTGCTGTGTGAGCCGCCTTATATATCTCATTTGATTAGGGCATGCTGACACCAGTGATAGATGGGGAAAGACTGGTACTTATCCCTCTGAAAATTAGATACACCAGGAAAGGTTTCCTGCGGGGACACTCACCCAGTCTTCCAGTTTAGAAAAACAAAAGCACTCTATTGTGCTGAGTGTTCTTTGCTTTCACGTGGTCTGCTGTTGTGAGCACACTGTGCTACAAGCACAGATGAACATGGTCCTATCTTTCTACAATGCCAGACTTAGTAGACTGAGAATAAGTTCACAAGGTTCATCAGTTTCAATGACAGCATTTTGACTACTTTAGTAATCAAACCAAGGCACATTTAGACTTTTTTATTCTAATCTTTATCACTAATAATAGCTCTCCTATTACAGAGCACACAAGATGTTTGTCTGTGTGTTCATATATGCCATTTTCAGAACAAATATAAGCTAGAGAGTATAGCAGAGTTCAAGAGGTTTCAGAAGTGGGCTGAGTGGCTGGAGAGATGCTCAGAGGTTAAGATCACTGGCTGCTCTTGCAGAGGACCGGGTTTAATTCCCAGCACCCACATGGCAGCTCACAATTGTCTGTAACTCCAGTCCCAGGGTATTTAATGCTGTCTTCTGGCTTCCATAGGTACCAGGAATGCACTTGTACACAGACATACATGCAATACCCATGCACGTAAGATAAATTAGTGATGATGATGATGATGACGATGATGATAAAGGTAAAACATTTTTAAAAGAAGGGGGCTGAGAGAAATGCAAGTAGAGTCTGTGTTGATAAGATAATGAGCCCACACAAGCAACAGGAAAGAGGCTAATGCTGTAGAGGTCAGGCCAACAAAGAGTCAGGGTCTGAGGAAGAAAATGTAGTCGGGTGCAGAGATGAGAGAGGTCAGAGCAGGAAATTGTAGGTTTGGATCCAGGTGGATCCCATAATCCCTTCCTAACCCTCTCTTTTCTCCTCCCCATTTGATCCTCCCATTCCTCTTTCCCCATCCATCCATCCATAGCTATTGATCCTATTTGTCCTTCCTAGGGAGACTCATCCCTCCCCTCTAATCCTTTAATCTGTATCTAACCTCTGTGCTTTAAATGGATTGTAGCTTGCTTATTGAAGACTTAACAAGGAATATCCAAAAAAGCAAACGTGTACCATATTTGTCTTTCTGGGCCTGGGTTACCTCATTCAGGATGATTTTTTTTGAGACAGGGTTTCTATGTGTAACAACCCTAGCTGTCCTGGAACTAGCTCTTTAGACCAAACTGACCTTGAACTCACAGAGATCTGCCTGCCTCTGCCTCCTGAGTGCTGGGATTAAAGGCATGCACCACTGCCTGGCCAGGATGATTTTTTTCTAACTCCATCCATTTACTTGCAAATTTCATGATTAAAATTTTTAATGGCTGAATAATATTCCATTATGTAAATGTACATTTTCTTTATCCATTTACTGGTTGACAAACATCTAGGCTGTTTCTAATTTCTGGCTATTATGGGTTAAGCAGCAATGAACATGGATGTTGAAGTATCTCTGTGGTAGGATGTAGAGTCCTTTGGGTATGTGCCCAAGAGTGGTATAGCTGGATCTCAGGGGAGATCTATTACCAGCTTCCTGAGGAACCACCACACTGATTTCCATAGTGGCTTTACAAGTTTATACTCACCAACAAAGGATGATTGTTTCTCTTATTCCACATCCTCATTGACATGAGCTGTCTTGTTTTATTGATCTTAGACATTCTGAACGGGGTAAGATGGAATCTCAAAGCAGTTTTGATTTGCTTTTCCCTGATGACTAGAGATGTTGAATTTTCTTTAAGTGCTTCTGAGTTATTTGTGTTTCCTTGTTTGGTTAGATCTGTGCCCTATTTTTTAAGTGGGTTATTAGTTTTCTTGATGCCTGTTTTTTATTTCTATATTTTGGATATTAGCCCTCTATTGGGTGTGTAGTTGGTAAAAATATTTTCCCATTCTCTAGCATGCTCCTTTGTCCAAATAACAGTGTCCTTTGCAATGCAGAAGCTTTTCAGTTTCATGACATCTCCTTTATTAACTGTTCTTAAAACCTTTACTAACAGTGTTCTATTCAAACACTGTTAGGTCTTTTCCTGTGCCAATGAATTCTTCTTTTTCTTCAGTCAGAATCAGTGTATCTGGCCTTATGTCGATGTCTTTGATCCACTTGGAGTTGAGTTTTGTACAGGATGATAGTTGTGAATCTATAATCATTCTTCCTGCTGCTACCCAGTTTACGCCTTGCCATTTGTTGAAGATGCTGTCCTTTTTTCAGTGCGTATTTCTGTTTTTTTAAATAAAAATCAGGAGCCGGGCAGTGGTGGCGCACGCCTTTAATCCCAGCACTCGGGAGGCAGAGGCAGGCGGATCTCTGTGAGTTCGAGGCCAGCCTGGGCTACCAAGTGAGCTCCAGGAAAGGTGCAAAGCTACACAGAGAAACCCTGTCTCGAAAAACCAAAAAAAAAAAAAAATCAGGTGTCCATAGGTCTATAGATTTATGTGTGAATCTTCAATTTTATCCATTGATCAACATGTCTATTTTTTGTGCCAATATCATGCTGTCTTTATTACTATATCTCTGCAGTACAACTTGAGACTGAGGATGGGGAAAACTCCTGCCATTCTTTTATCATTAAGGAGTGTTTTAACTATCCTGAGTTTTGTTTGTTTGTTTGTTTCCATATGAAGCTGGAAATTGTTCTTCCAAGATCTGAGAAGAATTGTGTTGGAATTTTGATGGGGATTTCATTGAATTGGTAGATTGTTTTGGAAAGAATGATCTTTTTTTTTTAATGTATTAATCCTACTGTCAATGAGTATGTGAGATCTTTTCATCTTCTGGTATCTTCTTCAATTTCTTTCTTCAGATAATTAAAGTTTTTATTATACAAGTCTTTGACTTGCTTGGTAGAGTTACCCCCAAGATATTTTATATTATTTGAGGCTATTGCAAGAAGTACTATTTCCCTGATTTCTTTCTCAGTCCTTTTGTTATTTTTACTGATTTTTGTGAGTTCATTTTGTATCCAACTACTTTACTGAAAGTGTTTAACAGGTGTTGGAGTTTCCTGGTGGAATTTTTAGGGTCACTTATGTATACAATCGTATCATGTGCAAATAAAGACACATGGACTTCTTTCTTTCTAACTTGTATCCCTTGATCTCCTACAGTTGTCTTAATGCTCTCACTAAAACTTAAAGTATTATAAGGAATAGATATGGCCAGAGTGGACAACCTTGTTTTGTTCCTGATTTTAGTGTAAATAATTTCAGGTTCTTTGCATTTAAGTTGGTGTTGGCTATGGGGGCTTGCTTAAATTACCTCTATTATCTTGAGGTGTATCCTTTGTATCCCTAGTCTCTCCAGGAATTTTATCATGAAGGAATGTTTGATTTTGTCAAAACCCTTTTCTGTATCTAATGAGATGATCATATGGTTTTATCTTTCAGTTTTTTTATACGGTGGATTACATTTATCAAGGTACACATGGTGAACCATTCTTGCATTCTGGGATAAAGTCTACTTGATCATGGTGGATAATCTTTTTGAAGTTTCTTGTATTTGGTTTACAAAAGTATTTTATTGAGAATTTTTGCATCTATGTTAATAAGGGAAATTTCTCTTTCTTTGTTGAATCTCTATGTGTGGTGATATTGTGTTCCCCAAAATATTGTGTACCCTAATAAACTTATCTGGGGTCAGAGAACAGAACAGCCACTAGATATAGAGCCCAGAAAATGGTGGCACACACGCCTTTAATCCTAGCATTCCAGAGGCAGAAATTCATCTGGATCTCTGTGAGTTCAAGGCCACACTGGAAACGGCCAGGCATGGTGACCCACACCTTTAATCCCAGGAAGTGATGGCAGAAAGCAGAAAGGTATATAAGGCGTGAGGACCAGGAACTAGAGCTGGTTAAGCTTTTAGGCTTTTGAGCAGCAGTTCAGCTGAGATTCATTCTGGATAAGGACTCAGAGGCTTCTAGTCTGAGGAAACAAGACCAGCTAAGGGATTGGTGAGGTGAGGTTAGCTGTGGCTTGTTCTGCTTCTCTGTTCTTTCAGCGTTCACCCCAATACCTGGCTTCAGGTTTGATTTTGTTAATAAGAAGTTTTAAGATTCGTGCTACATCTATGTGGTTTGGGTATTAGGGTAACTGTGACCTCATAAAATGAATCCAACAATGTTCCTTCTGTTTCTATTTTGTGCAATAATTTGAGGAGTTTTGGCATTAATTCTTCTTTAAAAGTCTGATAGAATTCTGCACTAAAACCATCTAAAGCCATCTAGCCCTGTGGTTTTTTGCTTGGGAGACTTTTAATGACTGCTTCTATTTCACTAGGGTTTATAGGTTTGTTTAAATTGTTTATCTGATCTTGATTTAACTTTGGTGGGTGGAATATATCAAGAAAAAATCCATTTCTCTTAGCTTTTTCAACTTAGTAGATTATAGGTTTTTAAAGTATGTCCTTTTGATTCTCTATATTTCCTTGGTGTTTTTTTTTTTTTTTGCTATGTCCCCTCTTCATTTATAATTTTCTTAATTTGAATATACTCTCTCTTTTAGTCAATTTAGATTTGTCAATCTTACTGATTTTTCTCAAAAAGCCAACTCTTTTTTTTCATCAGTTCTTTGTACTGTTCTCTTTGCTTCCAGTTTATTGATTTCAGTCCTCAGTTTGACTTTTTTTTTTTTTTTTTTTTTGGTTTTTCGAGACAGGGTTTCTCTGTGTAGCTTTGCGCCTCTCCTGGAGCTCACTTGGTAGCCCAGGCTGGCCTTGAACTCACAGAGATCCACCTGGCTCTGCCTCCCGAGTGCTGGGATTAAAGGCGTGCGCCACTATCGCCCGGCCAGTTTGACTATTTCTTGACGTCTACTTCTTTTGGGTGTGTATCTTTTTGTTATAGACCTTCAAGCAGGCTGTTAAGTTGATAGTATGATATCTCTCTGTAGCATGAATCTTAAAGAGTCTTATTAATAAAACAAACCCAAGGCCAGTTATTGGGGTAAATGCTGGAAGACCAGAGAGACAGAACAAGCCACAGCTAACCTCACCTGGCCAACTCTCAGCTGATCTTGTTTCCTCAGACTGGAAGCCTCTGTGTCCTCATACCCTAATGGCTCTCAGCTGAACTGTGCTGCTAGAAGCCTGAAAGCTTAACCAGCCAAATGCTTCTCCAGGCCAAATGCTTCTAGTTCCTGGTCCTCACGCCTTATATATCTTTCTGCCTTCTACCATCACTCCCTGGGATTAAAGGCTCGCTTTCTGGGATTAAAGATGTGAGTCACCATGCTTGGCTGTATCCTTGAACACATGGATTTCTGCCTAGCTCTGCCTCCCAAGTGCTGGGATTAAAGGCGTGTGCTACCACTGCCTATCCTCTATGTTTAATATTGTGGCTGTTCCGTCTCTGACCCCAGATAAGTTTATTAGGGTGCAAAATATTTCGGGGAACACAATACCATCACATCTCTCCATTTTTAAATGTAGGCACTCAGTACTATGAACTTTCCTCTTAGTACCACTTTCATTGTGTCCCATAAGTTTGAGTATGCTGTGTATTCATTTTCATTGTTCTAGGCAGTCTTTAATTTCTTCCCTTATTTCTACCCTGACACACTTTTCATTCAGTAGAGAGCTGTTCAGTTTCCATGAGTTTGTAGGCTTTCTGTTGTTATTCATATCCAGCTAATTTGTCATGGTCTGGTAGGATGCAGGGAGTTATTTCAAATTTCTTGTATCTGTTGAGACTTGATTTGTGTCCAAGTATGTGGTCAGTTTTGGAGATAGCTCCATGAGATGCTGAGAAGGTATATTGGTTTGGTTTGAGTGAAATGTTCTGTAAACATTTGTTAGGTCCATTTGGTTTACAATCTATTAGCTGTCTCTTAGCTCCAGTATTTCTCTGTTTAGTTTTTGTCTGCATGACTGGCCTGTGGATAGAGTGGGGTACTGAAGTCTCCCACTCTCAGTGTGTGTCAATATGTGATTTAAGCTGTAGTAGTGTTTCTTTTATAAAACATGGTGCCCTTGTGTTTGATGTAGAGATGTTAAGAATTGAAATGTCATCCTGGTGGATTTTTCCTTTGCTGAGTATGTAGTTTCCTTCTCTATCTCTTTTGATTAATTTTGGTTTGAAGTCTACTTTGTTAGATATTAAAATAGCCACACCAGCTTGCTTCTTAAGTCCATTTGCTTGAAATATCTTCTTCCAACCTTTTACTCTGAAGTAATGTGTACCCTTGATGTTGAGGTGTGTTTCTTGTATGCATCAGAACAATGGATCCCATTTTAGCATCTATTCTGTTAGTCTTTATCTTTTTATTGGGGAATTGAGATCATTGGTATTGAGAGATATCAATGAGCAGTGTTTATTGATTCCCATTTTTTAAATTTTTGTGGTGTGGGGTTTTGTCCCTCCTCTTTTGATTTGTTGCTCTGAGATTATTTATTCCTTGTGTTTTCTTGGGTGGGGTTAACCTTTTCAAGTTGAGAATTTCCTTCTAGTGCCTTCTGTAGAACTAAATTCTAAGGTTCCTGTTCCAGTTCCTAAACTTTTCATTTTCAGCTTTTCTTCAGTTTGGGTTTTCTTTATTGATTCTATTTCTGCTTTCATGTCTTGGACTGTTTTCTTCCTTTCATTCCACTGTTTGTGTTTTCATTTATTTCATTAGTGGATTCATTCGTTTCCTCTTTAAGGACCCTGAACACATTTATTGTAGTTATTTGAAGTCCTTGTCTTGTGCTTCAGCTATATTGCATTTCTCAGGGCCTACCCTAGTAGAGTTGCTGGGCTCTAGTGGAGACATATTTTCTTCATTGTTATTGTGTTTTTATGCTGGCATCTAGGCATCTGTGTTCGGGAAGATTGTAACTCTAGGTGTTGACACCTTTCTTGTCTTTGTTGGCTGGGTGTTCCATTCCTTGGTTTCTGTTGTCTTCTCTGGTTCTTAGGAGAGTGGTGGCTGAGGTTTGCCTGGTATACAATGCTTCTGAGATCCTGCCAGATGTGGCCACTGGGGGTCCCTGGATAGATCTGACACTTAGGGATGGAGATGGGCTAGGAGCGCAGTGCAAAAGGGTCCACAGGAGGGAGGAAAGCCAGGTTCCCCCACTAGAAGCTGACACCATGCCTTCCCAGCTGAAGGCTCGCAAGCAATCGGCATTCCTGTGTCTTCATTGTCTGGGGCATGGAGTCTGTGAGGGTGGAGGGCAGGCCTTTCATTGTCCAAGGAATGGAGACAGGACCTAGATAGAGACTTTCCCCACATAGGACCACTCATGGCGGCCCATAACCTGGGCGCAAAAGTCCTATAGTCATAGGGAGAGACAGGAGCAATGAGGCCAAGGGCCTCGACCTCAGGGTATTGGTGCATCAGCCCCACACAGGCCTCTGCTCTGTTCTAGAGCCTCACTTGAATGTCCAACAATTAACCCTTGCCCAGCCCCCTTCTGGCCACACCCACGCTTTGTGGCAGTCTCTCAAGACTGGAAAGGGATGTCCAAAATGAGGCTTTTAGCTTCTAAATTGTTTGGCCTGTACCTTTATCAATTTTTTGGCTGATAAAGTTTGTATTCACATGGCCACCACACAATCAACTGTAACCTGACTTACTGTGTAACCGGTAGCTTAATATTGCAGGATAAAATTATCAAAGTAGCCATTGATCCAACCAATCACAGCAATGATGCTTCAACCAATCACAAGCTACCAATGGATGACATGGTACCTGGGATGTGCTGCCTGCATCCAATCAGGCAGTTTCAGAACGGTTTGCAGCTCTTTGGCAGTTTAACTGCCAGGTCTGCAGCGCTGCTGGAGGACCTTGTTCATGTAATTGCTGGGTGCTTTCCTCTAAGGATCCTCACTCAGGCGTGAGCAGAGAACCTGTCTGTATACTCCAAGACTTTTGTGGAGAACTCAGAGGTGACTGGGCTGCTGGAACTTGAATGGGAAGCTGAATTGCCTGGCAATATAGAAGGCACAGTATCTGGGACCACTGTCCTCCCCCTCAGGGTCACATTGCTGAGTGTAGCCAGGCCTGAGAGCCTTGCAGCATCTGGCATTGGGGAGATGGTGACAGCAGAGTTCAACACAAGGGAGGCTTGGAGGGGGCTGTGGGGACCAGAAAGTGGTTGTTAGGGGAGTGCAGGAGCAATGCCCTGAAGGGGCAGGGAAAACCAAAGGGACCCTGCCAACTCAGGCTCTGCACTGCCCCCATAGGCTCCTGGAAAGGTGCAGGCCTCCACATTGCAGGTTAAATAGACACCACATCCAGGCTTCTGGCTCACCCTTTCCATAGAGAGTAACATTTGATTACTCTCTGATTCCACTACCCATGTCACCCTCTCTCTACTCCAGACACTTGTTCTCACTTGAGAGGAGCACACAAGAGGTTGGCTTACATTGTCCTCTGCCGTATTTTCAGCTTTCCCATGAGGTGAGTCCACAACTATTGGCACTTCTATATCTTTCAGTGCCATATTCAATAAATTATAACACAGAGCACTTAATTATACATTAGGCCTTGTGTGGCATGGCTTTGCCTAAGTGCAATTTGTTTAAGTCTGTTGGACACAAGCTGGGCAGGGCTGAGCTGTGATGCTCCATAGGTCTGTTCATTCCATTTTGAAATAAGAAAAATTATGCCTTGAGGGCTTTTGGCATGTGACCCCCTCTTGAGTTGAGGAGCATCTGTATATGGTTTCAGTATTTCAAAGAAACAATCTGGGGAGGGGGTGACTATAGAGCCCTGGTTTCTCTCCTTCCCTACCTTCCCCTCCACCTCTCCTCACACATATCTCAAAGGAGTCTTTGCAGTGGGTCTCCCAGTTCAATAACACTTTTGCCCACTTTATTATTGACAGTCTGGCTACCTAAAGGTTATCTTCATGTTTTAATTTGGAAACCACTTAAACCAAAATGAGAATGTATTTCTGATTTAGTAATTAACCAAAATTTAAACAATGGGTGGATATCAAGGAATCATGTAGATGTGAGTCCACTATAGCGCTAACGATGGCCGAGCTATAGGCCAGTGTCAGCTTGAAAAACACTCCCACATAACTCGCCCTTGTTTGAGTGCAGCCGTCTGGTAGATATCACACTGCAGGATATCTGATGAGTCCTCTGCATTGTGTTCTAACAAAACTGGGAGACAATGTCTCATTAAGCCAAGAAGCAAATGTGCCGTGTCCTGCTGGGACACAGAAAGGTGAAGTCAGCATAGCCAGATGTACTCACTATGGAGTCAAGGGAAGTGAAGTGGCCCAGATTCTATACCATTCCTCCTCCTATGTGAAGTGTAGAACTCTACAGAATGAAATAGTGCATTCTTTACAGATACATCTATGTGGAGAAAAACAAAAATAAAAGTAATGATAGACATTGGGGAGGATCCATACTACCGCCAAAGCTAGGGATAATGCTCATCCCTTAGGCATATTGTGTGCCTATGTTTCATCTTATATTTCCTGGGTCTTTTCCATAACATGAAATATTTTGAATGCTTTGTACAAAGTCACAGTACAGGTTCCAGAAATGCAGAACCGATTGAAAAACTCCTCGGAAGGGATTTCCTTTACTCTTTACTAATTATAAAACTTGAGGACAAATATAAGAACCTGAGACAGTTACCACAACCATAATGCACTTACCACTGTTCACCTTCTGGCTCCTGAAGGACCACACAACCTTCAGGCCCTGCCTACTTCCCCAGGGCCACTCTTTCTCTCTTCTTGGGTTTGCCAAGGAGTTATTAATCCATCCAGCCAGCTGAATGTGAACTCCATCACTTGGACCAAATGCTCTATTTAATTAGATAATGGACCAGGCCATAAGCAGAATTCCTGTAACATTTCCCCTTTAATTTTCTAATGAAAAATGGAAGGTTCTAACTCTAACACAATAAAACACTATAAACAGTAAAAAAAAAAAAAAATCAAGTATTTCCCAAATAGAAAGGAAAGGTAATAACCTTAACAAAATTGAAACTACTTACAAGTTCAATTATCAAGTGAGAAATACATTCTCACTATCCAGTCCATATGTAATTGGCAAATTTACAAATGGAGATTACTCCATTAGCTGTCTTCTCCTGCAGAGTCCACAGTTTTGTACCTACTTTACCTTTTACCATGATTTGGGAGTACTGTAACAGTAACAGTCTTCAATTCCACCAAAGACCTGAGAAGACTATAATATTACCTGAGTAAGCAGGAAGTGCATAGCAAGCGACTTCTGAAACTAAGAGAAATGATAGAAACTGCTGACTGCCTGGACAGTCACCCAAAGTTCCTCTGTAGTGTTGGGGCATCCATCTTTGGCCTACAGGCCTAGAATATCTGACAGACTTTTCTGAAGCAGGAAATTGTGAAGGACTGTCCTACCCTGTCTTTCAAAGTTTGGCAGTCACTTTTTTGTGTGTCCTGCTAGTCCAGTTTGAACAGCATACTGTCAGCTATCTAACCTCCTTTGAATAACGTTTTCTTGACCATGAGCAGTAACAACTTGCAAACAGCTCCCCTGAACGATGACAAACATCTATAATCCATTGAATGGCCAAAAACCATCCACCTCACCTCTTGGGAATGTAGGCATCATGGTTTCTACATCATTTCCTGTAGATGTAACAGTCTTATTAAATAAGAAACACAGAGCCAAATGCAGAGTTAAAAGCCCAAGAGGTCAGAGCAGTAGCTAAGAGCAGAGAAACCTTTTCTTACCCCTCGCTGCCACTGCTGTCCTTTCCCTCCAAGAGATCTACTTCCTGTGTATCTGTCTTTTTATTGACTTTCTGTTCTGCCTTCTCATTGGTTGTAAACCCAACCACATGACCTCCTTGTCACTACCTGTCTATACAGACCTCTAGGTCTCCATGGTTGCTCTTGCGATTAAAGGGATTAAAGGCATGTGTCTCCATGCTGGCTGTATCCTTGAACACACAGAGATCTGCCTGTCATGTGATCGGGATTAAAGGTGTGCACCACCACCATCTGGCTTCTGCTATGGCTTGCTATTAACTCTGACCCCCAGGCAACTTTATTTATTAACATACAAATAAAATCACATTTCAGCACAAATGACATCACCATAGTTTCCTACTAATGTGGGGCACTGGCATCTTTAGGGGACCGTGAGGAATAGAGATAATGGTCAAGTCCTGGGGAATCCAGCTGTTGTCCAGTATGGTATGACAGGACAGTGCAAGGCTATCTGAAGTCCTGGATGGAGTAGTCCAAGAGGCTGTACCATCTTAACTGTTTTGAGATTGTCATGAGCAGTTTGTAGTCCAGAGGTGATCTTTGAATGGTGTTTGTCAGCTTAGTGGTGGTATTTCAATCCAGGTGGAATCGCCATTGTGGGGCCCATCATGTTTTGGAGACTTCAATGGTCACTGTTAGGAGTGTTCGCCATTCACTGCAGAAAACTTAAACATTTTAAATGTCACATGCAGCAGATCTTGGGGAGGCTAAAGGAACATAATCTCTGGGGGGTTGTGTCTATATGGTCATCTTTCTGAGGGTGCTGTATGGTCTGAAAGGCTCGGTGATATC
>CABHPR010108074.1:0-26034 GCA_902168415.1 Peromyscus melanophrys | reverse complement strand
CAGTTGAGCTGGAGGCCAGCCTAGGAGAAGGAAGGCAGCCTGGTTGCCATGGTGGATGCTGTCCTGACAACAGACACGGGTCAGGTGTCTGTTTTTGAGCTCTGAGCCTTGTCAGCGGCTCTTGCTGGAGCTGGTCATGTGGCTCTTACTGGCTCACCTGTGCATCCTGCGGGGAACAGCTAACAACCACTTCACATGTCCTTTTTTTTTTTTTTTAATGAAAAACTCTCCCTGTGGGTATGGTTTACTGTGGTCAGTCTGCTATAAGAACATGGTTAGCTTTTCCTTCTTTGTGGCATTCTCTACTGAAAGTGTTGGGGATCTAGGGCCACAACCAAGGCCTTGCGTGTGAGTTATGTAAACGGGACAGTAACATCATCTGTGAGTATATGTCCAGGAGTGTCTAGGTGCCATGCAAATGGTAGGTCCTGAGATTACAGGTAGTGAAGGCTCTCTCTCTCTCTCTCTCTCTCTCTCTCTCTCTCTCTCTCTCTCTCTCTCTCTCTCTCTCTGTGTGTGTGTGTGTGTGTGTGTGTGTGTGTGTGTGTGTGTGTGTGTGTGTGTGTGTGTTTGTTTTTATTTTTGTTTAAGAAATGTAGTTGGATTAATGTGAACATTTTATTTCCTTGGTCACAAGATTTAAAAGTATCTATAGTAATATTCTGGGGATACCATAACAAAATACCACAGACTGCTGAGCATTTGTCTTCTTGCTATTCTAGGGGCTTAAAGTTGAAGCTCAAGGTGACTGCAGCTCAGCTCTCCCTGTGGCCTCTCTTCTTGGCTTCTAGATGGCCATCTGCTTTATCATAGAAAGACCTCATCTCCAAATAAGCCACATTCTGACACGATGATGGTCCAGACCACATTTTTCCATACACATATAGTATAAATCTATATTACACTATCAAAATATATCAGATTATAAGTGGCCAGTGTGGTGATATGTACCGTTTTACATACGTAACTCACCCTGCTGAGAATATCAGCACACTTCATGAAAACTCACTGTGAAAGTAAAATGCAAAGCAGGGATAAATGAAAGTTCGCCAGAAACTCCATCTCTGAGGCAAATGAAAACTCCCTCTTGGTCTTCATTCCTTAGTGGAGAGTTCATTCCCATGTCATTCCTGGGATGAAGGGGAATTTGGACAGAGCTAGACTTCTTTCCTCTCTACAAAATCATTTCTTTGTTAACTCTGATGAGGGAAAAGTTCTAAAACAACTTTGCCAATTCCAGCAGGACTTTTGTCAATGACGTCAATGCTTTCCCGCCTCAGCCTCACTCAGTCTCTGGCTTTTTTTCTTTCCCGAGTGCTTTTATTTAGCTATCACGGGAGTGTGTGTTTCTGATGCTGTTAAGCTGGAATTATGGAGAGTATCAAAAGAAAGTGGAATCCAAAAAATTATCCTGATCCTCTCTGACATCTAGAAGATGATATTAATTCTTACTAACATTTGAAGATTTAAACATGTTGGGCCAAGCCTCACCCGGGCTGCCGCTTCTCGCAATAAAAGCAAAGCACAATAAATGGCATTGCCCAAGACTGGTGATGGCTTCTCTTGGCACATACTGAATGAGATGATTTAGAGATGTTAGAGATGGCATGGTGGCTGTGACACACTCAAGGACATGATGCTCCTTTACCTCTCGCCTGACCTCACCAGGATCAGCACTGTGCTATCTTTAATGCCCCTTTCTGGGGTTTGAGTGTTCAGATTTGCAATGGTGATGCTTTCTCATTTAAAAACATCATCCTGTAGCTTGGAAGTGACAAAGGGTGAGCATAAGGATGTGAGTTCAGGTCCTCAGCACTCACATCAAGACCTGGGTGTAGTGGCACACGCTTGCAATCCCAACACTGGGAGACAAAGACAGAAGGGTCTTGGGGGACTGGCTGCCAGCCAAGAGAGCCAATCAAGGAGCTCCAGATTCAGACCTTGCCATAAACAAACAAACAAGCAATCTCATTCCGGGTGAGGTGTGACTATACATTGCCATTCAGGGCTCCTACCATGCATACCGCTTGATGCCCGTCTTCATGGCTTGACTTCATCTTTTCTCTCTACTTATCCTCTCCTCTGTGTGCTGCGCCTCTCATTTGAGTGATCTCTGAGGTGGTTCTCACCTTGGAGGAGAATTACCTAGGAGACATAACAAGTTCTTATAGGATGCTACCTCAAAGGCGGCAAGGCTGTTCAGAGGAAAGGAAAGCAAACTGTGGTACCAACTACATCACTCCTTTGTCTAGGATGTTGGTCATGTATCTTAGTCTTTACATTCCGGTTCCTGCATCCATGCAGTGGTGATACATCGGTCTTTATTGTTTCCGAAGCCCAGGACAAGTAGAGCAAAACCAAATAAAGCCGCAAGATCAAAGGATGAAAAGGAAGACACCATCGAACAAAGGTACATTTGGAGGGAGGGAAGGCAGAATTGACTGAGTTCTGTTTACTTCTGTGAACCACCAAGTTCCTGGACACAGGAGAGGCCTGGACCAAGGCAGCTGATTTGTATTCAGTCAGTCCTTAGAAAGTCACAGAAGCAGAAGGCAGTAAGGACTGTTAAGGAAGGTATACATGGAGGTGGGAAAACGGATTGATACATCAAAATCTCTTCTCCCACCTTCAAGTAAAACTGTTCTTCTACCTTGGCAGAAATATTTGTTCTCGAAGGAAAGTGAGCCAGAGAAGTTCTGGACAAAGGAATATGCAGAGATCAAGATAAGGAAGGTGTCTTAGTTAGGATTTCTATTGCTGCGATAGAACACCATGACCAAAAAGCAGGTTGGGGAGGAAAGGGTTTATTTGGCTTACACTTCCACATTGCTGTTCATCATCGAAGGAAGTCAGGACAGGATCTCAAACAGTGCAGGATCCAGGAGGCAGAATTCAGAGGCTATGGAGGAATGCTGCTTATTGACTTGCATCCCACAGCTTGCTCAGCCTGCTTTTTTATAGAATCCAAGACCACCAGCCCAGGGATAGCACCACCCACCATGGGCTGGAGCCTCCCCCATTCACTAATTGAGAAAATACCTTAACAGCTGAGTTTCATGGAGGCATTTCCTCAACTGGGGCTTCTTCCTCTCTAATGACTCTAGCTTGTGTCAAATTGACACATAGAACCAGCTGGTGCAGATGGAGACACCATTCTGAGGTCATTGAGATGAAGATAGTGTGTGAAATGAGAGTTCCTGAATTGCTTCTCTCTAGCCACCCAGAAAAATGACCTGGAGGCGTTTTCACTTGATGAACCCCAGACAAAATGCTCAAATCACTGTCCATCCCCAAGATGAGTGAATGCGGGATGAACCACACACAGGCATTCTGTCAACTGCTCTCTCCTGTCCATCGTCAGGAATCATCTAGAAGCTGTGTCCTTCCGAAAATGGATTAGAAGAAAAAGGAGAGTAAAAGGATGGGAGAGAAGGTGAAGAATAGAATTTAACATTGAAGAGAAAGGAGAAAGAGTGACCAGAATAACAATGACATAGATTTAGGTCTATAAGCCGAAGGAACATGAGAAAACAATTGTCAAACCTGTTAGGTTTGACAGCATCGTTGTGCCTAATGTAACATCAGACACACACAAAAATAAGCATATAAAAGTGAAATTATGCATCGGGGGAAGGAAAATACAACTATAATAATATAGCTTGGTTTTTAGATATTAAGAATATCATCATGAATTTAGGACTTAACTCAAAACTATAATGATTGGGTGTTAGAAAATATGGAATTAGGGAACAGTATAAAGAAAGGTCACGCAAAGTACAAATTGCTAGTCTTTAGGGATCATAATAGAAAAAAATGGCAACATAAATAAATATATTACTTACAAACAAGAAAGCCAATACAGCAACAGAAATCTGAATCCATTGAAAGTAATTCCCAGTGGTGGGTGTGTCTGGGGGTGCAGTAGTATTGAGAAAGAAAAGTACTTTGAGTTATGGTAAGTCTGGTAATGTCAGCTAACTCAGTCACTTAGCTAAAAATTAAAATTACAAGAGCTGAAGAGATGGCTCAATAGTTAAGAAGAGCACTGGCTACTCTTCCAAGGAGTTGGGTTCGACTTCCAACACCCACATGAGGTAGTATTTTAATTCCTACTAAAGCTTTAGGTCTTCCCAAAGACCTAAAATTTATAAGTAGATTTTGAAAATGATTGTGAAACTCTATGATATTTCTGTGCCTTTGTTTGCTGAGAAGGCTCTACCCGTCTGTATTTTTATGACTCAAAAGTATGGACTATTTCATTTTGTTGTTAGCTGGAGTGAACATGAGTGTGTCTGAAGTTTCTTTCTGGCACATAGGTTTCCACGATCATCAAAACCCAATGGAGTCATCCATTGCTAATTCAAACCTGGCCCGGCTTCTTGATTCTAATCTCATCTGAGGGTTAAGTGAGGTTAGCCACTGGATGGAATGTTCAGTTCGGTTGAATGCAGGCTGGTTCCAAGCTTCATGTGAGCGGCATGCTCAAGGGTGCCAGGTGATGAACTGAAGAGAGAGAGAGATCACATGAAGCTGACGTCTTACCAGTGGCACGTGGTCCTCTCCTAAAAAAAAAAAAATACTCATCTAAGAGTTGTCAATCAGCTACCAAGATATTACCTTTCACTGTATTTCGAAGGAGAGCTCGTCAGAGAAAGAATCTGATATCAGGGAAGACTGAATACGAGTTATGCTCCTCTTTAGAAAGATGCTTTGTGGATAACTACTATTGGAGTGTCTTTTCAATAGTTACCTAAGACCAGGCGTCAATCATAGCCCATCTGACTTAAGAAAAATGGACAAGTGTGCTTACCTTACAACTTTGGTGACCACACATTGCCTCATTCCCCATATCATTAACTCCCTGACATAGATAGCTCAATATCAAAGAAAACTTTGATATCTGAGGATCTTGGCTCCAGGCATATGGTGATACCACAAGACTGTCTTAGAATGCAAATACTCGTTAAAAAAAATTATAAATATCTTGAAAGGAAAAAAAAGAGCTGGTACATAAAAGAAAAAAAAAGGAAGGCTCTGTGTTTTTAATTAGCAATTGATGTCTCCAAACTTACCCCAATTTCAAATACACTTCTTTGGACAATGTAGATAATACAATAAGGACAGCAGATTTATGCTTAAAAGGGTCCATACACATCTTAAGCAATAATACAAACATTTTAAGTCCATAAGCATTTATTGGATTTATTTTAAATAAAAACAGAAAAGTACAAAATCCTAGGACCCAGAAAAGTTCTTTTCAGATATGTCTGAATGGACACACATAAAAATGTATGTCAATGGGATCCACACCAGTCAGGTTGATGTCTAACCTGGAGACAGAAAAACTCTTAAATGATTAGATAATTTCTATCAGGCTTGGAAATACTCTGACTTTTTGCCCTGGCTTTTAACTTGTTACTTTGTACACTCGGTATCTCTGCTTTACACATTAAGATCATATCTGTAAGCTGCACTACTTGATACAGCAATTATTATTCATGTGTGTTTAAGTTTAAATGAATGAAAACTGAAGAAAATTAAACTCTTGGTTCCTGTGTTGCACTGACTCGTATTTCAGTAGCTCAGTAGTGTGGCAGACAAGTGTGATGCTGCACAACACAGAACCTTTGCATCCCTGCAGAGTTCTACTGGACTGGGATGTGTTGGAAACAGCCATTCCTCAGACACCAACTACTGAAAGCCTGGGGCTTTATTTACCCACCAGAATTTCCCAAGTATTTCAAAGTTTGAGGGTTGCCATCATCATCTAGGGTTAAATCTCGACTTTGGCAGCCAAAAGTCACAGCTCAGTAAGAGGCCATTCGGATGAAGAGACAAAAAAGAAAGACAACCTCCATCCTTTGCAGAGATTTCTCAGAGAGCCTGGCTTCCAGCTGCTCTGGTGACCAAAAAAACACTCTCCTTAACGCCATGCTCCCTTGGGACATCTCAGCTCTTGCTCACTGGGAAAGAGTGTGAGAATTGAAGGGTGGGTTCCCTGCCCCCACTAGATTGAGATGCATCACACATAAGCATGGGAAAATCACTCCGAATCTCAGAATATAAATAAAACAAGGACAATTAGAGAGCAGCAGGGTCTGGGAACCGGATCTAACCAGCCACCCACCTGCAGTTCCCCAGATTTTAACACCATAATGATGGGGGCGGGGCACAACGAAGAAATAAATCTCCATGTGTTTAGCATGATGTTCTCAAGCTGAGCAAATAGGCCCCCTCCCCAACCTCTTGGGTCCCTGAGTCCCTAGAGAACAGAACACAAAATCAAATTCCAGACTTTATCCATTAATTTGAGAAGATAAACTTTCAATTTTTTAGAATTTATGTTCAGTTTGAAGAAGCCCCTAAAGTTACATGTTCTCCAATCTCCCACAAGTCTCCCGAACCCCATCACTGAATCTCTAGGGGCTAAAAGCTTGGCAATGAGAACGAACAATTCCAGAGACGATTTCTTATCCTTCCTTCTCCTGCTTAAGTTTTCACGTCCCCCAAAAATGGCCTTCGGGGCCTTTCATTTCAACACGTCTTCCTCCAGGATCAGTGAAAGCGTGGAAACATGAGCAGAAGGAATTGGCAGCACGAAAAGAGATTCTCAGTGTCTATGGGTTTTCCAAACGGTTTGGTTGAAGTTGACGTCTGTAGGGAGACATGAATTCATTTCTCACGTGTGTGACGCGTTTGATCTCTACTTCTGAGCCTTCTTTTTTTTTTTTTTTTTTTTTTTTTTTTTTGTTCTGTGGGTTCCTATTTGTCACGGAGACCTATCCAACTGTCGTCCTCGGGAACAGCCCTTGGAAGGACTAGGGCCTTAATTTTTAATGAGTTCGTGTCTCTGCTCAATAAACATTTGTTCAGCAGCTGTTATAGGCTAGGAGAAGAACTAAGTGCCGTGTTTACAAACATTAATAAGAAATGGCTCCTGTCAGCCAGGCGTGGCGGTTCAGGCCTGTGATCTCAGCCCTTGGCTGGAGCAGAAGAATTGCAAGTTTAGGGCCAGATAGGCTACATCGTGAAGACCCTGTCTCAAGAAAAGAAAGGGAGTGAGGGGAAGGAGGAGAGAGAAGGGAAAGGAAAATTGGGGATGGGAGGAGAGGGGTGAGGAGGGAAGAAAGAGGGGAGGGGAGAGATGAGAAGAGGAGAGGGTCCTGTCTTTAAGGCGCTCTAATGGGAAGGAGAAGTAACATGTGGTGATAAATGCCAGGATGGAGCACAGCACAGAGGAGCAGTGTTGCACAAATTGTTAGGTCTTATTAATAAAATCAAACCTGAAGCCAGGTATCGGAGTGAACGCTGAATGATCAGAGAGATAGAACAAGCCACAGCCACCTCACCTCACCAATTCCTCAGCTGATCTTTTTTCCTCAGACTGGATGCCTCTCAGCTGAACTGTGGTGCTCAAAAGCCTAAAAGTTTAACCAGGATCTAGTTCCTCATCCTCATGCCTTAAATACCTTTCTGCTTCCCGCCATCACTTCTTGGGATTAAAGGCTCTTGTTACCATGCCTGGCTGTTTCAGTGTGGCTTTGAACTCACAGAGATCCAGACGGATCTCTGCCTCTGGAATGCTAGGATTAAAGATGTGAGTGCCACCATTTTCTGGCCTCTATATCTAGTGGATGTTCTGTTCTCTGACCCTAGATAAGTTTATCAGGGTACACAATATTTTGGAGAACACAATATCACCACAGAGCAGCATCCACTACATAATGGGTGATGGGCATGTGGTCCAAGAAGGCTCCGTCCAGGAGAAGGTATTTGGTCTGAGTCTAGAGAGTAGCTGTAAAGTCATCTCACTGTGAAGACATGCAGGAACATCTCAACACAGCGAGGGCAGGGACAGTTGAGTGTTTATAGAAGGACAACAAGTGGGGTTGGCACAACAGAGTGACAGGCCATGAGGCTGGAGTTAGACAGGGTCACACGGGAGCGAGGCCCTCTGTCCCAGGCCGGGATACAAAGCTCTTTAAGAGTGTTGAGCATGGAGTAAATAATCGTGTGTCACTGTTTCAGAGAGGTTCAGGTGGCTTCGTTGCAAGGGATGGGCAATAGAACAACCGTGAAGAAAGAGAAGCAAACAGATGGCCTTGGAGCGTACACTAAGGTCTCAGCTAACGGAGTACTAACGGTTTGGAACACAAAGTCAAGGACAGTAGGAAGTAAAATTATTCTCAGGATGATGGCAAATGGGTAAATGGACGGTAGGGATGATTTAAAAGACGGTTGGGTGATTAAAACATGAAGTAGGCATTTAACATTCATTTTGAGGGAGAATGGCTAGTAGGTTCTCTACCCCATTCGCTAAAGGATGCATCGATACTCTTTTTTGTTTGGTTGGTTGGTTTTTTGGTTTTTCGAGACAGGGCTTCTCTGTGTAGCTTTGCGCCTTTCCTGGAACTCACTTGGTAGCCCAGGCTGGCCTCGAACTCACAGAGATCCGCCTGGCTCTGCCTCCCGAGGGCTGGGATTAAAGGCGTGCGCCACCACCTCCCAGCATCAATACTCTCAAGACAAGAAAAAAGTGGCTTTTCTATGTGCGGCACAATTAATTCTCACTACAAAAAGTCGCCTCTCAGACCAGTGTGATGGTTACTAGACTTCAAAGAGTCTCCCCAAAGCACAAACAAGCAAAGAAATCTGAGACATCATGGCATTGTTCGCTCAGCAGAATATTTTTGAATTTTGTCATACAAGACCCTTCCATCCACTTAAACAACTGTGTTTCCTGAGGTTTATTCTGTGCTGGGCACCAGTGTACAACAGACAGAGAGCCAGGCAGTGTAGTAAGACTTTTCTTTGGACTGCCATCTCACAAAAGACGACATGGAGACTTCTTATTAATTATGGAAACTCAGCCTATAGCTTAGGCTTGTTCCTAACTAGCTCTTATAACATGAATTAACCCATTTATATTAATCTACATTCATCATGTGGCGTTACCTCTCTTCTACCTTGCACCTCCTGTTTCCTCTCTGTGTCTCCTGGCATCTCTCACGTGACCAGATTCCTCCTCTTCTTCCTTTCTGTCCCCGGTAGCCCCACCTAGACCTCCTGCCTAGCTATTGGCTGTTTAGCATTTTATTACACCAATCACAGCAATACATCTTCACACAGTGTACAGATATCCCACTACAAGGCAGTACCTACTGAATACTGTACTTAGTAAGCCAAGGCAGGAGGATTAGAGTTCAAGGCCTGCCCAGGTCACATAGTAAGACTTGGTGTCAACCACCAAAGTAATAACGGGAAGAAGCAGAGAGGAAGAATGGAATTCAAATTCTCATGAGCCTGTTTGTGTATTTTATGAATTGATATTTTTTAGTGTTTATTGGCATACCTCTAGTTATGATCATTACAAGTCACAGCAGCAGCTCTCAAAGTGTAGCATAAATAGGAATTACATGGAGGGCCTGAACCCAGACTTCATGATTCCGGAGGTCTGTCAGAGGAGGGCCACTAAATGTGCATCTCGAACAATCTCCTGCGCTGCCAGTCTGGCTAGCCTGAGAACCACACTCTACGAGATTGAGAGAGTGCAACTCTGAAGCCATGTCAGGCTCTTTCCTGTGGCCCGGCAGCAGTACGGCTTGGAATTGACGTCAGTGGGAATTACACAGCCCTCAGAGGTGTCATGTGGAAGTTTTAAGTGTTGATGCATGCCCGCCCCTCCCCACACAGCTCCGGCCTCCTGTTTTTCAGTCGCATTCCCCGATGGGCACTGCTGTTTGCTGTTTCCTCATAAGTTGCCGCAGTTACGGCTCCTGATGAGGTCAAACAGTTCCCATTGGAGAGCCTTGCCAGCTGGGAGCAAACGTTCCTCCACCTGAACTTCTGCTGTTCTCCCTGCACTTCAGGGATGAATAAACTGATCGCCTGGTCATCGGGAGAGAGAGGCAAGAGCTGCTGAATTTTAAAAGGCCCTGGAGAGGCTGTGGTGGTCAGCTCAGGGCCAGTCATGTGCTTAGCCTGGACCACAATAAAGATAAATGGGTAAGAAACTGCCTTGAAGTAGCATTGGGAATCTAACGGCTCAGTAATTGCTATGCTTGTGAATTCATTTTTCTGTCGGTGGGTTCAAATCAAGGCTCTCCTGTAGGCAAAGTCCTTTTTTTTTTTTTTTTAATAATGCTCGTTTTGTTTTGTTTTTTTCTGGCTTTCTCCCTTAGGTATATACTGTTTTAGTTTTACATGTGAGCTGTTCAAGCAGGAAATTCTTGAGTAATTCAAGTATCAAATGAAGAAAGAGTATTGTGATTGGAAAGAAGGGACAAATTTAAAGAATATTGTTAAACAAATAGGTTTCTCCAGCAGGGGGCTTGTGAGACAAAAAGAGATTGTTGGGAAAAACCCTGAGGTTTATACCGCTGGGTTGGTTTGTTTGTTTGTTTGTTTTAATCAAGAGAGGGATGACATCAGTTCCTGACATATGGAAATTGCAGAGAGATTGGTTCACATTTAAAAAAAAAAAAAGCTGAGTTATGTTTTGCAGGTGACCGTGGGACTGCCTAATAAAAGTGTTTTGAAATATTTGCAAATCCATGGCTGGAATTTTGCTGAGAATGGTGCCTTAGGTGACAGTGTCGGAAGACCCTTAGTTAATTATTACTAAGAATTGGTCATTGAGGCCTTATCCATGGTGAGCTCACCAAGACAACGTACATGAAAGGTCAGAGGATTGAGCGATGAACTCTAATATTCCTCCCAGAAGGGTAGATAGCTTCCTAAATATGTATTCCGCTTAGTGTTTCTACTCAATCTAAGTGGTATTCCTGGAATAAGCTAAAGGCTCGACCCATAGAAACTCCCCAAGCTCCCATGCATGACCCCATGACTCTGCATCTGTATACACATAGCTGAGGAGAAAATCTGACTCCATTGCATGATTTCAAGGTTGAAGTAGGGGTGTTTTCGGGCCTCAGAAAAGCATAATAAAGCAGTCTGCAGTGGCATGTTAGCTGCCATTAAAATGTCTGTAGATCTCTTTCTTTCCATATCTTTCATGCCATGTGATACTATGTGGGAATGCTTTCCAGCCACATGTGAAAGCCTCCCCTGAAGTTGGAAACCCAATGGTTTGGAAGAGATATTTGAAATAACTCAAAATATACACTGTAAACAAACTGGCCTTTTAGTATGAAGTGTACTAAATTAAAGAGACCAGATGCTTTGGTTGGCTTGGAACAGCCAGATTATGATTGGCTTGCCTTCACTAACCATTTTCTTCAGGCCTCCTCACCTCCCCCTCCTCCCTCCCTCCCTCCATGCCTTTTTTTCCCTCTAATGCTCTCTCTTCCCCCACTCATTTCCCCCTTTCTTACAAATCTATAAGTTCATCATACACAGCAGACATAGCTTCCTAATATCCATAAAGGGCTTCTAAAAATAGGGTTATGAAAGTTGCCAAAATTTGCTTGCTAGAGACGAGGTCTAAGAGTGGGAATCACACCTCCTATCGTATTCTAAGTATGATGGATTTTCCTATGTAACAATGACTGAAAAAGTTAAATAGTAACGGCTCCTACTTTGGTGCTACTGAGGTGCATTATAAGGTCTCTGGGAAATCATTTCAGATCCTTCAGTCTCCAAGTTAATCACTCTATGAAGCCTCCCAACCTCCTGAGAGAGAGGTCCAAATCCAAATACCCCAATTTATTAAACGGTCAAGGAACCTCCCTAGGACTGAGTGCTTGTCCCTGGCACAGAAACATGTAGTGGCCGAATCTATACCACCTCAAATGGGGTGAGACCTTGGAAAATTCTAGTTGGTGTGGATTTAAATCCACGTTCACCTGAAGTGACTGGAGACCTGCTTGAGGAACGTGCTTTCAGCTGGAACTCTGAGGAGTTCTGTCACAGATGGGGGAAAAACGAAGAAGAAAGTAGAGCTAGGGACGAGAAACGCCACACAGAAATCTGACGGCAGTAAACACAGACAACATTAATGTGACATATAATTGTGATTAATATGCCATATAATTGGAGGGAAATTTATGTTTCTGTGATTTAAGATAAATATTTGTAGTCTGGGTAAGAGGGTTGATGATAGTTTAGCTGAAAGGGGGACCTGGGGAACGTACATGTGTAGTGTTCCATGAGTATTAGACGTGAAAAGGAAATTGCCAGAGCCAGCAGTGGACTTCTGTGGGTTAGAGCGCACTAAGGAGCGTCTAAACTGACAACTTCCTCTTCTCCCCTCAGAGTGAGAGCTATTTCCTGTGCTTCAGTAGATCAGTCTCAAGAGCGGAATGAGTTCCAATCAGTTTAGAGGTGGGGTAGATTTCATTTTCAAGAGAACAGTCTAGAAATTCTGCATGGCCTCATTTTGTCTCCAAAGCATCCGTTGCTACCACCTCTCTCCTCCTTTCCTTCTGAGTCTCCTTCCCCAGCTGACTGTGGACCCCTGTGGTTTTGTTCCGGCATGCCTGGGTGGGATGGGTTACCTACCTCCTGGACGTGACTGTTCCGTGTTGTTCCCAACCCTGATTGATCCCGACAATAAATCTCTCAAAAATGAAGCGCTATATTAAACACATTTAGAAACTCTAGCATGGTCATCGACGACCCCAGATCTTTTTTCTTGGTTAGGGCCTTCTTGCACAGTCAGGTTTTCATGAAATTCTCCTTGTGTTTTGGTCTGTCTTGAAACGGAGGAGGGTTTGTGCAAGACAAAGACAAAAGCTCCTCAGCTTTCTAGGAGTTGCAAAACTCCCAGGTCAACTGGGTATACTCCGAGAAACCTCTTTGTGTCTGGCTGGTTCTTGGCTGATGGGATCAGCTCACGTCCCCAGGCAAATGGGGGGAAATTGGCTTCTATCAGTGAGATACTGGCAATCTGGAGGGCGCCAAGCTCGAGGGAAAGAAGAGGAGAAGGAAGCAGGGGAAATATCAGCAGCCCTCGAAGGGAAAGGATGTTGAGGGCTTTCACATGTTCTCAGGACAGCGCCTCTTCTGGTCCTGGGAAGTCCTGTTAAGAGTTGGAGTGTCCCCACCCCCTTGTAAGCTCCCAGCTTCAAGGTAGTGTAACCCACTGGGCCACACTGAAAGCCAGCTGAGGGTACTGAGCTGTAGAGGCAGGCCAGCACTGCACAGGAGCAGTTCCAACTCACCCATCTGAGGTGGTCGTTAAGTCCGGAGCTTGGCGAGTGTTTCTAGATTCTCCTCTTCAGAATGTCTGCCCACAGTGGCACTTATCAACCGGGTTTTACAACTGCATGTGACGTCATGTTTGCTCATGTCCGACCTCCTGGGTGCTTCTAAGCTTTTGTTTCCAGCAGACAGTTGCTCTGCAATGTTGTCTGGGTCTTTCCACAATGCCGCTTCACTGAAGGCAGGCTCATCCCATCGTTCTGTGTCCTGCATTTGAAGTAGATGCCTGGCTGACTGGAGTGATAACACGGATGCTTAGTGGAAGTGTGAGTCCTCCTCTATCGTAGGCTGAATCATCTTCTCTGGATGAGTATTCCTTTCCAGTTCTGGCGTAAAGTGACATGTGTTTTCAATATTCTAATCCTTTCTTTAATAATTTAAATATATCCCTTATGATCTTTGCCTTTTTCCTACACTTTCCAACTTCGACGTCACTCTGGTCTCACATTGGAACTTTACAGAAAGGCACATAACCCAGTATCGGTATATGCGGGAAGCTAATCTCTTTTCTCCACTAACACAATCACAATCATTGATGAGAGCCCTGAAACCCACCAGACTATGAGTGTGCATTTCACCCTGGAGTCATAGTTACCTCTGGGCTTTTGTTTTTGTTTTTTAACCTAAGGATTAAAGGTACAAATAATTCATTCAGAATTTTAAAAAAAAAAGTAAAATGGAAAGCGCTGTTCTTGGGGACTCAGCAACAGCTTGAGAATGTCAGCAGCTAAAGCCATGGACACTCAGAGCCAAGGTAGATGGAGCAGCTGTTTCAAAAGAATATTGCTAAGCCAGATGTTATTCCCTTTGGCACAAGAAGGTGCCAATCACCACCCAAACTGTGGGGAGCAAATGCCAGAGTCTGAGGAAAGAGCCCCTTCACATGCCAACTAGAAAAAGGGTCCCATTCTCGTGTCAAATTTCTGTCGGCAGTTAATGCTACACCCTTCTCTCATTAGCCACCCATTCTCCCATCAGAGGCTGGAATGAGGAAGGACCCTGGGGCAGGGGTTGCTTTCTCTTTTTTACATTGCTATAATCAGCTATAATCAGTAATTGTGCAATCTAAATGTTAGTTGGGGCCCAGTTAGGCATTTTATGTTGACCAATGGTACAAGCGTAAAGGTCGATGAAGACAGCTAGTTCATCGTTCCTGTGTGGATGAGTTCCACAAAGCTCGTTGTGAACTGGACATGTTACTAACAAAAAAAAATAGTGTTTCAATATATCCCTTAGAAATATTGTTATTCCCAAGCAGAGAGAGGGTAAAACATTCATGCCTGATTTTCTTTAACCTCAAATTAGGAAGAACAAGAGACATTTTACCTCAAAATTATTCTAGCATCAATTAAGTCGGTTCCGGAAAAGTGAATCCCAGTTAGATTTTTATTTTTACTGTATATAAGTATTGGGTTGTTTGTTTTTAAATCCAAAGGCATTCACCTAGACTTACTCTCAGAAAGCAACAAGCTTCAGAGAGCTAGGGAGATGGGTCAGTCAGTGTAGTACATGAGGACCTGAGTTCAGATCCAGCAGCACCCTTGTTCAAAGCTGAGGGGTAGTGAGAAGGGGAAGAGTCGGGGATCACTTTAGCTCAGTGGTCAGCTCTCCTGGCTCACTTGGTGGGTTCCAGCTTCAGTGAGAGACCTTGTCTCCAAAAGAAAAAAAAAGTAGATGAAGAATGGTAGAGGAAAATACCTGACATTTGACCTCTGCCTCTGGCATCCACATGCATTGTGCACACATGTACATGTACACACACACATGCACACATGCATAAATATGCACACATGCATATAACACATACATACAAACATAAAGAACCCAATAGCCTCAGGTCAATCATTTCAAAGCTTCTTATTTAAATAGTACACGGTTTTCTCCAGAAAATTAAAAAGACCACCACCAGCAGCAACAAAAATCCCTATATCCACATTCCTCATTTGCCTATTTTGAGAGCAATTTTGTCCTGTGCTCCTTTAGTGACTGTAATGCAATGTATATATGTTACAAAGTTTTGTTAAGATTGAAGCAGGAGTATCTTTTGCTTTTAGATCTATCCTAGGAATTTGAATAGATTAATAAGCGAAACGATTGTATTTTCCATGGTTTCAACAAGTCAGTGCCAGTGGGAGAAAGTCTTTCCCCTGAGTCACACAAGGGACGGTTGGCGATCAGTGGTAATCTGCGAGAGCATCTAGCCTACTTCCAATATACCAGTGTCCCTCAGACCTAGAGAGAAATGTCATTCTGAGAGCTTCTTTTGCTGAGGACGGCTTCAAACCAAGCCAGCAGGCTGCTAAGACGTCTTCCTGAAAATTGGACAGAAGGGAGATAGAAGCAGAGGGAAGGTGGGGAGATCAGGCTCCGTGCAGGAAATAAAGAACCGAGTCATCTCAGGTGACAAGTTACAGCATGCTATTTCCAGAAACAGGAGAGAGGTGAGGGGATGCCATGATCCTGCAGGAAAATCTCTAAAGCAATAGCAATTAGTTCAGAACCTCACCAGCACTACTTGAGGGCGCACTCCATGTTTGTGCTGTGCTAAGGCCCCGACCCAAGGAGAGGACAAGCCATGTGAGGAGAAAAGGCAGGGGCACATTTACACATCCAAAGTGCAAGCACACCACTGCAAATGCCAAAAGGTAACATGGAATTAAAGGAAACTGGACAATAGGCATGGGCACTGCTATGCCCAGGATATCTTCAGGTAAATAGAGAGCTAGGGTTTCTTTGTGCCTTCGATTAGAGGTTGGAGGGCTAGGCAGGAACAACTAAGGGGTCCAGAGTTTCTTTTCCAAGTGAGGAAAATATTCTAAATTGACTGGAGGGGTGGTTGCACATGTCTGTGAATATACTAAAACCATTGAATTGTACATTTTAAATGGGTGGGTTGTGTGAGTATGTAAATTAAATCTCCATAAAGCTGTCATTGAAAAATGTGAGGTCATAAAATGTGGTAGGGTAGGGGAGCCAAAGAAATGGAAGAAGAAATAAATATTTCAGGAGTGGATCTTCTTCCCCCAGGTCCCAAGCCCAGTGTGGACTCCTTCCCCACCTACTCACAGAGAACCATAAAATATTACTGTTCATCTATACACAGCGACACAAGAGTCAATGTCTTAGGAGAACATGGGTTCCCCATCCTCGGCTACATTCAAAGCCTACTTACCGTGACAGAGTCATGAGCTTGTGAGTTATAGTCTGCTTGTTTCCCGGACGAAAGGGCCTCAGCTAATAACAACACACACTCTGAAATATTAAGAGTCAGCGTTCAAACTTGCCGAGTCTCTCTCCTGAATAACAAAAAAGATTGGCACCAGGTAGGCCTTACCAGAGACTAGCGTATTTACAGAGTTTTTCTGTTTGAATTTATTTCAAGCGGTCAATAAATAAATGGTCCCACGCTCTTAAAAATGGAGAAAAGGGAGGCGTGTGCAAACAAGTGCTCCTACCTCCTACAAGTTGGTCCATTTCCCCGTCTCCCTTCTCGGAGAAAGATTCAATTGTTCACTTGATGTCCCTGGTACCCAAGGTATTTTCTTTGGGACCATCTTTTGAATATTATTTTCCCATAAAGCCAAGTAAATGAACGGGGAAGTTGAAAAGCATAATGAGAATGTTATGTTGACACTATTGTAGATTTTTCTGAATGCCGGAAAACAAGAAATGAATGCAAACGAGTGTGCCAAAGTGAATATTTTATGCATCTTTACGTAGGGCATATTCCCAAGTGGGAAAGGTGCCAGGGTAAAATAAAATAGCAAAATATTTATTGGACATTTTACATTTATGGAATATATTTATTACACTTAGAACCCTTACCCTCAAAGATTCACATTTTAAATTGTGTGTACGTGTGTGCGCGCGCATGTGTGTGTGTTTGTGTATGTTCCTCATCCCAATTTTCTATCTTTATTGCTAAGAAGAGACCTTCAGTTGTTCAAAGTGAACTACAAATATTCTGCCCAACCACAGGCATATACCTACCACCTAGCCACTGATTTTCCAAACTGTCCATCTTAGTGATGTATATAGTGATTGCTAGTGATCACAGAGGCCCTCTGAGATACTGCAAGACACTGATGTGTTAGTATTAACCTCGAATGATCCAGATGTGACAGTTCATTTTATATTACCTGAGATACCATCAGGATGGGGTCCTCCATTAAGTAGGGCAGGGACGCCATCAGGATGGTGTCCTCCATTAGGCAGACTAACAGGGAGGGGTGTTTCTGCAGGGCCATGAGGAAAGGTAAACTTGTGTAGAAGTTCAGTGTCTGGGGAGGACACCTATACTAAAAATTCCAGAAAATACCCAGGAAGAATCCAGTTAAGTCAGGAATCCATATTAAGGGTGTGTGACAAGCCAAGTTCTTCTCATGAATTTGGAGAATACATCCTTTTATTTGAAAGGATGGCATCCTTCTGAAATGGTCTCGCATGTGCTATGCTAATGTTAGGCTTTCTGACTTTACCAGAGTTCCCTCCGAATCTGAATTGTGACTTCTTTATAGTAAACAACATGCAACATACTTGCACTTTACTGTGTTTTTAATCTTCTCAGTAAATACATTTCACCAGTAGCACATTTTATTTATTTATTGTTACAGTTTGGCTTCGACTGTGAGGATGGATAGCCATTGCTTAAGTCCTCCCTCAGCTTAGGTTTGGCCAATTCAAGAAAACGTGTGCCAGCCCCAATCCCTCCAAATAGGCCACACGTGGAGAGCCTTGAGTTTTTCACTCCACAGCTGGGCTTCTACTTGCAAGGCCCAGACTTTGTCTTCCACCACAGATGACATACTCTTCCCATCTCTGTCTGCCACTCCTTCGCTCCCAAAGTCCCTCTCACCAAACAAACTGCTTGGCCACTATTCCTCTGTTTGTTCCTCTGGCCTTTCTTTTTGCATACCTATAAGAAGTCGGCACTTTACATTTTCATCACCTCTTCCTTTTAAAAATACTCTGCAAGTCAGTTTGTTCCACACAACTTCCCCTAACTCACTAGAGCAGTTAGAATCAATTCCCCCACACCAAGTGCCTAGATTCTAAGACAGAATTCTCAGCTGAAGATGGCACAGCACACACATTTGTCTTGGCCTCCTATAGTCTTTCTCCTGGGGTGAATGGTTTGGGGTGTGCCCTTTAAAATTTGTGTGGGTTGTGCATCAGTAGTTCTCAATAACATCTCCCCACTGAAGTCACTGGGAAAGCTATAGAAATTCACTCCTGACCAATTAAATCAGAGTATCTGATTGAAAAGAGATTGTACACACCAAGTATTATAAAGATTATAAATTGCACATAAACCCAGCCAACAGTTACAATGATACATGCAGTAGTAAAGCTACTATCAGCAATATCAAATATGAAAAAATAGTCAGCACTGGAAGAAATTGTCTCTAGGATATCATCTGCTAGCACAAAATCATTATACTGTGTTGCTCATAGTGATATTAATCTCTAATAATAAGATGCATGAGTATAATAGACTCATAAAGCTATTCAATGAACATTAACGGAATAAACAATATCGCTTTTCATCTGCAAAATAAACATTTTAATATATTTGGAATGTTTTTTTCTCAAATTCAGACAGTTTTAGTTCTCAAATTCAAACAGTTTAAAACCACGTAATTGGACTTAAACTTGAAGAATTTCTGGGTTCCTAAGTTGCATAGGGTGGAATGGTATGGGGCAGTTCATCCAAAATGAAATGTTGTCATGTTTTATAAAAAAAATCAAGATAATGTATGTATGAATTCATTAAAACAGATTCTAAAAGGATATACAGCTGCTTGGTAAGGACAGAAAACTCCAAAAGACAAATTTATTGTGATGGGTAATCATTCAGTTAACATTGTTTATACATTTGTATTTGTCTACTGCATACTTACAAAGTGATAATGTGGATGAATGAAGTAAATCCATGATCCCATGGGCTATAATCCAACCTCTGCCTTCCTCTTTGCAGCCAGGAAAATGACCCTTTTCCCGGGGTCTCTGCATTCACTCAGTCCTCAGGAGAGTGTGTAACTATTTAATGAGGAAACCACATGATAGGGTAGAGAAGAGAGAGAGAAAGGACACATATCCAGCCTCACTAACTCACCGGACCTGTCATCAATAAAATAAGACATTCAGTGTAAGGTCCAAATAAGAGGCAAGGTAACATATTCCTGAGGAGATCTCTTAGTTGTAGAGAGCACTTTAATAATCCCTTCTCAACAGAACAGCCAGCCCAATTCTCTAAAAGCTTTGCAGGTCACACTTTCTCAAAATTCTTTTGTGTCTTCCCACCTCACTCCGAATCCTCAACTATCCGCCACCCCCTCGCCTCTCTTTCTCCATTCAGGTTTTGTCCATTCAGACTGTAACTGAGCTTCTTAATCCCTTTCTGATGGTGTGACTAAATAACATAAGGCAATTTAATGAAAAACAGGTTTATTCTGGTTTACAGTTCCTGGGGAAACATCTCGTCATAGCAGGGAAGGCATGGCCGTTGGGACAGTAGGCTGGCTGTTCCTGTCACTGGTCAGGAAAGGAAGTGGAGGGTGCAACAGACCCGCAGTGATCCACTTCCACTAGCAAGGCTCCACCTCTTAAAGGTTCCACAACCTTCCCAAACAGGACCAACAGCTGGGGACCAGATTGTTCAAACACATGAGCCCAGATGGACAGTTCACATTCCAGCCACAACCATGAGCAAGAATGGAAACAGGAGTGTTACCCAAAGTTCTAGAGGCTGGAAGGTCCACAGTCAAGGCACCCACAGACTGTGTCTGGTGAGGCCTCTCTGCCTCCTCGGATGGCACCTTCTATGTAGTCTCATGTGTGCTCAAGGGGCCAGGTAGCTTCTTTAACTTCTTTTACAAGGTTACTTGCTCAGAGCTCTGCCTTCATGAATTAATCCCTTCCCAAAAGGTCCCATGCCATGATGCCCCCACCATGTATATTACCCTTCAACGTGAATTTGGGGAGGTGTCCTGATTAGTTTGGGGGTCGGTCAACTTGACACACCTGGGCAGAGGGAGTCTCTAAGAATGATATGGAGCAGATTGCCCTGTGGACATTATCTGTGGTCAGTTTCTTGATTGCTAAATGATGAAGGAGGGCCCAGCCTACTGTGGGCAGCACCATGGCTGGACTGCTGGGCCTGTGCTGTATAGGAAAGGTGACTGGGACAGAAATAAATAAATATCTCTTCAGACTTGGCACTTCTTATTCCTTACTTGTTATCTCACCTCTATCTCCTTCTGTATCAACACACACACACACACACACACTTCTTTCTTTGCCTTGCATGCTGGCCACTTTGCTATTTTCAGAATATACAAGGTACGTTCTTATAGTCTTGCATCCATTCTATAAGCCTGGTATGGTCATCCCAGACAGTTTCAGGGATCCTCACACACTTCATTCAAATCTATGGTTCAGGTCACCTCAAGTTGACCTTTTAGACCCTCCACCCTATGCGAACTGCAGCCGGACATCTCCCGGGCATCGTGGAGTCCACCGTGCCCCGGCTCATCTCTCCCCCGCTGTTTCATCTTCGGGCATTGCATGATTTCCCGAAAGAAGGCAGCTTACTGGATGTTTTTTTTGTTTATTAGCAGTCCTTCCCTCTAGATTCGGGCAATCTCAGCCCCTTAAGGGCAGGCATGTTTTGTCTATTTCATTAGCTGATATATTCTCAGAGTCCATAACAGGACCTGGAACACGGCAAACAATGAAGAACGTGTTTGAGGAATAAATACACAAGCATCCAATTCGTATGCAGCACCCTCCCATTAAAACCTGATATGTAAACTTAATCATACAGGATAAGAATACCAGGAGTGAGGGTACTAGTGAAATAAAGTCAGGGTTCTCTAAGCTCCTCCCTATACTAAGATTTTGCTTTAAACATCATACATACGCACACACACACACACCACCTCACATTACCAAAACAGTGTATTCCTAACTATCTACCCCCAAACAGTCATCTCAAAATATACGCAGAAAATATGTTTCATGAAAAAACATGTTTGGGAAATGCTGTTTGATCTCACATGCTTGGATATGTACTGTACATTAACATACTGAAGAATCCCAGAAATCCTACAGCTGGAAAAAAAATATTAATTTTGTTAAGCCTCCATATTTTGCAAACACAATTGATTATAAGACCCTCTAATTCACACAATGTTTAATTGTGTATCAAAGAATAATATTCTTGCTTTTAAAGCACTGCCCTGGACTTTTATGATAACACCAATAATAGTATTATTTACTTTATAGACAAAGCGAAAGATTCAATGGAATTTTTATGTTATATGTTTGATATTTCTATGGCAATATCAATAAGAATGTTCTTAACTAAAAAAAGCTTTATTGTGAAATCATTGGAAAAGCATTTAATCTGCGCAAGTTCACTTGATTTCTACCTCCTATGAGGTAGAAAGGCAGATCTTACTGTTCCTACCGAACAAAACATGAGATTTAACTAAGCCCAGAATGGATAAGAGCACAGGTAATAAGCATCTCTTCAGGCCCGTTAAGCTAGTTCTTTTGAGATACAGTTTTTGCATACTATATTATCTCAACCTTCTTTAACAATGACTCTCAGCTCTCACTTCAGGTCAAGGCGTCTCTGAACAGGGATTGTTCCCATTAGCTAAAGGCACAAGCTGCCAGCCTAGTCCCTTTGGTTTCACATCTGGCTTCATGCTTGCTACCCACGGGCAAAGAAATTTCCCATCTCTGTCTCTCACGGCACAGTCCTGATATTAGTATTTATCTGAGGGAGTTATTAAGGAATTAAATGAGCTCATTTGTGGAAAATACTTCAAACACTACCCAGCTCACAACCGAAGGCTCAGTAAGCAGTAGCTATTACTACGGAAATATCAGTTACTGTTTTTAGTAACAACACGATGTTCTATAACGTGGATATACTATGATGGATTCCACCACTTCCCTACCAAGTCTGGTTTTTTTCCATCTGTTTCCTTTCCGAAAAACAAACAAAACAAATGAACAACACTTGGCGCTTCAAAGGATCCCAGCTGCTGCCACAGAGGTCTGGAATGCAGAACCTCCAAGGCTTCCTGGTGCTGAACCAAGGGTGAATGTGGTGGCCCGATGTGCCTTCTCATGGCGGCAGACTTGGTGTGGAAGTCTCCTAAGAATGGGCCATCTCCTGGGACCGGGAGTATTTCCTATCCGTGATCATCAACATCTTTTCTTGTAGTATTTTGGCAAGCTTGACCTTGTTCCCGGCCAGAATCAGGAAGTCCAGAAGCACGTGAAAACAAACAATGCCTGAAAATGGTTTTCTTCAATGCTTCTAGTTTGCAATGCGGATTGGGGGTGGATCTTCCTAATAATATTAATTCTAGTTGCTATATCCATCTTCTCCTCCCGAGAAACACTTTTCTTGACAGAGATTTCCAGTAGACTATTTTTTTTTCTTGATGTATACCTAAGTATTAGAAGAGATTAGACAAGTTATTACTATATTTTGCAAAATTTCGGAGACATAATCATGACCTGGAGTGTTCTATCCTCAGAGCAATTTTCAAATTATATTTTATTATTCATAGGGATTACTACTGTTCTTGAGGTCGGCATGATATTTTTGCTAAAACGCTCATCATTTCAATCATTCCAGTTGGACAGATTACAAGCAAATGCTATATACAGATGAAGAACTGCTTGTTGAAAATTTATGGCCTTCAACTTATCAGGACCAGTGAGGTGGCTCATCAGATAAAAGCCCTTGTCACCAAGACTGGCAGTCTGTACTTGATCCCAAGGACTTACACAGTAAAAGAGAAACAACGTCCCAAAGCTGTTTTCTGACCTCCACAGACATTCTGTGACACACACATGCGAATGTGAGTGCGCGCACGCACTCACAGACATAAAAATTCTGAATGTAAAAAGCAGATGGCAAAAATATTCAAAGAAGCCATGAATTTGAAAGGGGATGATAAGTTACAGAGAAGGAGGACAAAGAATGGGGAAATTACGTAATTAAATTTTAATTTTAAAATATTTAAAAATACACATTAAAATAATAATCCATTTATCACTGGAGATCTGCACATCAGCCCCTTAAGGACAGGCTTCCCAGTCATCCAGCTTGATGTGATGGCCACAGAATCTAATGGACTTTGTCCAGTCACTATTCCACCTGCTCCTTTTGTTTGAATCTCTGTATTTTTAAATTTTTCAAGCTAGCAAACAAGTAGTGGGTTTCATTGTGACATCTTCATACATAATGTCTTCCTATTTTAAAATCATGTGTGTCTAAGTATGTGCACATGCGTGCACTTGTGGCCATGCCTGTGTCTACAACACAGGAAGAGGACAACCTCAGGTATCAGTCCTTACTTCTACCTTGTCTGAGACAGAGTCTCCTGTTCTCCACTGTGCACACCAGACCAGCTGGCCCAGGATCTCCTGGGGCTTCTCCTGTCAATGCCTCCCACCTCCACCTCCCATCTCACAGTAAACACCTTGGGATTATAGACATTCGTTATGCCATCCAGCTCTGCCTGGGTTCCGGGAATCTAAACTCAGGTCTGGACCTTGCACCTTCCCACCCAAGTCATCCCAGAATCCCGTTTCTTTCATCTCGACACATTCTCTTCTGTGATAGAAGTTTCTTCCCCCTTCCACACAGTGGCTTCCTCTTCCTTACAAGCCCCGTGTGCTGCAAGACAGTAATTACTGCTTGAGTAACTACTAAGGGCTGAAGGTTTGGTCCTACCTACCCCATTCACTTCGTGAGCAGCTTCGTTAGGCCTATTACTTTTTTTTTTTTTTTTGCATTTACTTAAAATTATTTTCTGATTTTTCATTATGTTGTTAACTTTATGGATTTTTTTCCTCAAACGTTTTGCTTTGGATATTCCATAGCTTTCCTTGATTTATACAGTTATTTTGCCATCCCAAATGTTCTCTCTGAGCCCACACTACTGCACATTTTTCTTTGAAATCTCAGTAGTGCAACCAAAGTCAAGTGAGTGAACTTCTCTCTCGAAACTAGGTCTCTCTGGACTTGTCTTTTCCTATGATTCACAGTCATCCACTGCGCAAGACAGCAACTTAAGGGTCATCTTTGATATCTTCCTCTCCCTCTGCCCTCCCATGCAGCTCCTCACGGCATTTCGTCTGTTTATCTACTAACATCTCTAAAGTCAGCTCAGGCTCTCTAACAGCAATTTCTCTTCTCAGCTACCATCTTCTCTCACCTGCTGCAGTCATCTCTTAGAGAGTCATCCCTCATCCCCTAGAGAGTCATCCCTCCCCTGGTTTCTCACCTGGTCTACTGCAGTCATCCCCTAGAGAGTCATCCCTCCTCTGCTTTCTCACCTGGTCTACAGCAATCATCCCCTAGTGGGTCATCCCTCCTCTGGGAAGACTGAAGTCCTTACATATTTCATAACATGCTATTGATCTCTTTTGTCCCACTAGCCAAAGCTGCAGTGCTGTGTTTCTGAATAGAACTATCCTACACTGTCCCCTCCAGGAGGCCAAGCCCCATAGGCTAAGACCATTTGCAAGGTTTCTCACCACAACATCCACCTACCGCAGCTATCAAGGACCATCAGCATCAGCATCACTTATATTAAATAAGATTTATAACATGGAGGGCAAGAACTGACTTCTTTTTAAGAATTGTGTTCTTCTGTGAATGTCACAACTGTTTAATTATGCAAAATATATGCCATATATACATATCTAATAGACACATTTATGTGACTTTCCCTGATGCTTGCTCTCCCTCATTCCCAATATTCATTCACTGACTTTCTCAGTGTCTTCCTCTTTCTTACTTTCTTACTCTCTTTCATCTCTCTCCTCCCCTACAACTTCTCCCATATATAAACATATATATATATATATATCCCAGAAAGCTAACATGATCATCAGAAAGGCATCTTTCTAATGACTTCTGAAAGTATCGCTTCTGGTTTCGATTGTTTATCTGTATCCCCAGAAATCTTGTTTTCTGGAAACCTGGTATAAAATTCAAATTATACTTCCAGCCGTTGTTCTGATGTACAGTTGCCTTTTAAACACAAAACCTGTGTTTACGCTAAATATCAACACTTATTGTTACATGACTTAAAAAGTAAATGATTTTCTTTTAATTCAGATGGAAACTAGTGGGAAATTGTTTTCAACTGGAGTATTTGTGAGATATTTATCTATATAATTTCATGAAGTTTCACAATGCTTCTGAGAGAGGAACCTGAACCCAAACCTTCAGGAGCCACTGCTAGGTTCTCTCTGGTGGATGCTGTATTTACTCCTTGATCTCATTCTCTTCTGGCCTGTCAATTATCAGAGTGCCAAGAAGCTAGCTTACACACCTTTGTGTCTCTGGCTTTCCCATCTACTCTCTAACATTTGGTTTAATGTTTCACGTGATCATTTGATGACATGAACCAAATTAGAACCCCCTCCAAGCCTGCTTCAGAACTGGCCAACTGAGTCTCAATTCTTAAAAGCAGAAAATTCCAGGGTAATCTTCTAAGTCACATCTGGGCCAAGGGCCGCAGCACACATGCCCTGGAAAAGCACTGTGGACCACATTCTGCTGTCCTCAGGGCACAGTTTTCAAACTTACTTCTCTTAACCAGGTATGCCCAGCAGTGTAACACGAATCTTAAAAGATCTTATAAAAAAATTAAAAAAAAAAAAACAGAGCCAGATATTGATTGAGGTGAAAGCTGAAAGATCAGAGAAGCAGAACAGCCAGCCACTAGCTTACCTCTACGAAATCCTCAGCCTCAAGAGGGCAACAAGTTCCTGTTTCCTCATGCCTTATAGGCCTTTCTGTGTCCTGCCATATTACTTCCTGGGATTAAAAGT
>CABHPR010108073.1:0-40502 GCA_902168415.1 Peromyscus melanophrys | reverse complement strand
TCTTCTTCTTCTTCTTCTTCTTCTTCTTCTTCTTCTTCTTCTTCTTCTTCTTCTTCTTCTTCTTCTTCTTCTTCTTCTTCTTCCCCTTCCCCTTCCCCTTCCCCTTCCCCTTCCCCTTCCCCTTCCCCTTCCCCTTCTCCTTCTCCTGTCTCCTTCTCCTTCTCCTTCTTCTCCTCCTCCTCTTCTCCTTCTCCTTCTTCTCCTCCTTCTCCTCCTTCTTTTTCTTTTTCTTCTTCGTCTATCTGAAAATAAAATGCTGAAATAATAAACTATTTCGTTGCATACTTGTTCACTTCACATCTGACTCAAAACTACTTCAAAATATTAATATTCATATTTTAATAAAATTACAGTAAAGCCAGGTCTACTAGCAAATCAAGTATGATGCCAGCAAGGATGAGACAGAGGGATCATGAATTTGAGACCAGACCAGACTGCATAGTAAATGTGGAGTCTTGAAATAATGATAAAAACAGAGAAAAGAGTAATAGAAAGTAAGGAAAAGAAAGCAGACAATCTGGAGTAGCTCTTGGGCCAATGTGCTCATGGAACACCATGGTGCCCTTGCTGAACATTCAGAAGCAGCTTGTCTTACTCTTCCAAAGCCCCTTTCCTCCCACTCCAGAAAGCCTCTCCTGCCTCCTTGAATATCAGCAACCACAGGCATCTCACAACCAGCAAATACCTCTCAAGGCTCACTCTAGACCTCCCAGTCACCCAACTGTTTTAAATATGTTTTCATCTTGGAGATATGAGAATTTCTACTACTGAGCCTAAGGTTCCCTTTGCTGCCCAGAACCTAAACATTATGTTAAAGCACATGTTAGCACTGATAAATTTCAAAATATCCTTATGGCCATACCAACAGCCCATGTTTCAATATTAGAGCTGTGTAAATGCTAATCATTGTTGAGGCAGATTCACTGTGCAGAAATAAGCATTCAGGGTCCCTCAGGGCAGGAGTTCTTCCAGACCTAAATGGTGACTCAATAAGGTGATTATTTAATCATGCCATTTTACAATCATATATGTACATACATGCACAGTCACCATTTCCAGTCTGATTTTGCATTTACTGTCTGTCTGTCCTGTTACTCCCTATGGTTGGGGTTTAGTGTTTGCGACCCCTCCACAACTCATGCTAAAATTAACCCTGAATACAGCAGTGCTGAGAAGTGGACCTTAGGGGTGATGAGGTCACGAGAACTACACCCTCTACAATGGATTGATGCCATAAAAAGGGCCCCTGGGGCACATTTATCCTTTCCAACTCTTCCACCACATGAGCACAGAGCATTTGCCCACACTGGAGGATGCAGCAGCAGAGGCCTCACCCCAGACCCCACACTAGCTTATCTTGAACTTCTCTGATACCTGTTTTAAGTATTCTGTGACAGTAGCAACTGTTGATGAAGGCAACTGGTTGACCATAATTACACTTGTAGGGATAGCTGATATGATTATAAGTTTAGATTTAGAGAAATAACTATGGAGTTAGCACTCTCAATACTGTTATACTGCTGCTAGACAGACTCTGATTTCTGTTAAATCACATCGCCCCTCCATATAAACTTACAAAGCACCATGAGTGAAACACAAGGATAAGGATATTGCAATATAATCAGGGTGTAGGACACAGAACACTAAAGGCATGAAGGAGAAACAAAGTTTGAAATGTAGGCAAGTTATATTTCAAAGGTTCAGTTATCATCAAAGCCTAAATAAAACAATCATCCTCTCTTAGAAATATGTACCATAATGTAGGTCAATATTGGCATCAACACAAAGAGCAGAACCTATGTAAGAGGCTGCTGCAATGAGGATATTGGCAAGTTGTTTGAGAGATGACATTCGCAATGCTCAGGGTGAATCTCTGTCTAGGAAAATTTGGGATGTTACCCTCATCAGAGAAGCTTCTTTATGTAGTAGATTACAATTAACATGAAGATTCACAATCAGTCAAGGTAAAAAATAATGAGAGAGTAGAATATGCAGTGCTGAATGGAATATCTCCATCACACCCCCTCTTCCCAAGATTCGGAATCATTGCAGAAGAGGAGGCAAAGAGTCCAAGAGCCAGAGGCAGTGGATGGCTACATTGAACCAGTTTTATTTTTCCAGACACAGTGTGCCAATTGCACATATGAACTCATAGCAGTTATGTGAGCAAATACAAGACCTCCACAGGCTCAATACAGACAAAGTCCCAGCATGGAGAGGAGAGAGACAGATGCACAAAGTCCTATCCCTAACTAAGGAGATCCTGGCAATTGATAGTTGCTAGGAGAGGGGGAGTCAGTTTTCTTTAAGGATGGATACTTTAGTAGGTTGACTATGCTCCAGTGGAAGGCCAGCAGTATACGGGCAGTGTAGATGGGACTGCACTGGTTAACAAGAAAGAGGACACAAATTTTGGTGGGTAGAGAAGGAGGATCTAGGAGAAGGAGTTGGGGAAGCAGAGGAGTGTGGTCAAAATACACTGTTCAAAGTTCTTAAAGAATTAAGAAAACAAAACCAGAAAATTTACAATGTCCTGTATATACTCTTATGCTTATATATGAAAAAACTTTTATAGCCATTTTTCTCAAGTTGGGGAAAGATATAAATAGTTATATAATGTTAACATAAATTATAAAGGGCCAAAGAAAGGTATTTAAACTGTTAGTATTTAAAAATTTTTTAATGCAGTATTTTTTGGTTGTTGTTCCCTATCCCCCAACTTCTCCTATATCCATCCCACCTTCGTGCCCAACACATTGTTAACAATAAGTTTTGATCAATTATACTAAGAAAAAGAATGAATTGTGTTCCTTTGCTTGACACAAAGTAATATTCACTTGTTGTTTTCATGAGGAAGATGAGACCACAATGTCTATAGCCCAAATACACAGTCACAAAACATGTTTGTACTATAAAAGTTGGCCAGGCAGGTACTTTATTTTTCTGCATTTTGTCATGTCTGATTTATTTTTGTGCTTTTAGGTTTTTATGTGTGTGTTTAATTTTCTGTAGTGTTATATCATTTATAAATAGTATCTAATATTTGTCACTTCGTGCTTTGTTTTTCTTTGAAAATAGTCTCCATGATACAGATGAGCCTGGAATTGTCCTCATTTGCTGTCTACATGATGAGCCTCTGGCGTTGTTTGTATGATGTGTGTCTTTTGGGATCCCTAGTAGATCCTCCAGAGTGTTGTCTGTACTTCCTTCCGTGTGATACTCAAAAATCACACATAGGAGCACTTTACTCTATCACTTGAATAAATAGTTCCACCACTCATGCATGTGGTTGCTGGGTAAATTTCAAGTAAACAATAAATTTATCTTTAGTGTGTCCCCTAAGTGATATGAAGCAATGTGTGTGTTGGGTGTGGGGGAGGGGTATGTTCAGAAATTCAAATACAGCACATGCCTCTTCATGTTCCTTTTCTCTGAACCTGGGTCTCCAGCTCCTAAACTGTCTCTAAATCCTGTCTCTGTACTCAGCATCACAACACCCATCACAGGTGGACACTCATCCCATCCTCCACCCCAGAAGACAAGCTGCATATCAGCAGGAACAGTTGTCTCGGTTGTTCACTACTGCACTCAAGCAGGAACTCAAAGGATATTGATTTTACAACCTAAAGGATCTTAAATATTTAAGATCTGAGCAGTCTGCCTACAACTTCACCTCCTAAATTGGTCTTAAATCCTTTCTCTACTTCTCTCACGACTGGTGTCCTAATCAAAAACTGCAGATTGTCACTGCTGTGTTCTTCTCAGTAGCCTCCTTGTATCCAGCAATACTTTTCTGATATTCACTCACTCAGCTGGCTGTGTTTATTGATCCACAAAAGGAGTTCAGACAAACTGCTCCCTTCCTCAGACTCCACAGGAGGACCCCAGTGAGGAAACAACCCATTGCCCTCTCCATAGCACGTCTATCCTTCTCTCCCTCTCACCTGCCACAGACACCATCAGGCCTATAACTTGTGTGCATCACCTCCCTCTTCAGGCCTCCATGCTAGTACTGAAGAGGTACTTATCCCCAGGGCACTCCCTACCCCATTGGCTACCATCTTTGCATTGCCTTCGAAAGGTTTGTGTCTGCTATCATTATCTCCCTGCAATCTTACGATGACCTTCATGGGCTGAGTGTCTCAGCAGTCATCTGTGCACAGTTGCATGATTGCATGGTCAATCTTACAACGCCACTTCATTATTCTCCCGCTGGAATTTAAATACCTGAAATCCAAGACAGCATGACATTTCTTTTTTGATTCATGGCCCAAACATAGTACACCGCACAAATAGCCTTCCATAAATATTTGCTAAAGGAAGTAAATTCAGCTAAATTATCCAAATTAAACAGTTGAGTATATCTGTTCTATTTAAGATTTCTAACTTGGGATTACTTATTGAAAGATGTGTAATACCCAAGGTTCCTGATAAGATAGAGAAGACATATCCATGGCTAAAAAGTGAAGGAGGAAATGATTTGTAAACAAACCACATCCAGTAATGACAGCTAGTTTAAAATGAGTGTGATAACGAAGAACAGAAAGTGGTCATGGTGGTGGGGAGGGATAACCAGAAGACAGAGCAACATTTAAGAGCCAAGTCCTGAAGACTGTGGCTGTAGCACAGTTGGTAGAGTGCCTGCACAAAGCCCTGGGTTCTGTCCCCAGGGCTGCATAAAACCATGCCTGTAATGCTAGCACTAAAGAGAAGGGGGAGGAAAGTTAATGTGCTACCATTACAGGCACAGTGACTTTGAGACAACCTGAGATGCAGGAGACTCTGACACAGTGTCCACTGAGTCACAGGCTTAAAACTGCTGAAACTCACAGTTCGGAGATGGTATAGAAAGGAAATACTAGACCCCAGTATTAAGATAATGGAAATAGCCGGGGGGTGGGTTGGGGGGTGGTACATGTCTTAAAACCCCAGCACTCGGGAGGCAGAGCCAGGCAGATCTCTGTGAGTTCAAGGCCAGCCTGGGCTACAGAGCGAGTTCCAGGACAGGCTCCAAAACTACACAGAGAAACCAGTCTCAAAAAACAAAACAAACAAACAAACAAAAACCCAAAACAAACAAACAAAAGATAATGGAGATAACTGAGCACAGTAACAGCGGACCTAAGCAAGCAGTAACCCTCAAGGAGGAAGGTCCAGAGGCACTGAGTTCCTCATGATAAATATCAGGAGCTGGCTGGCTTACGACATAGAGTCTGTCACCTAGAAACAGAGAACAGGGTCTCCCTGCCTAACCCCTTAAGAGCATATGAACAGAGTATACTTTTATTTTTTTATTTTTTATTTTTATTTATTTATTTATTTATTTATTTAGTTTTTCGAGACAGGGTTTCTCTGTGTAGCTTTGCGCCTTTCCTGGAACTCGCTTGGTAGCCCAGGCTGGCCTCGAACTCACAGAGATCCGCCTGCCTCTGCCTCCCGAGTGCTGGGATTAAAGGCGTGCGCCACCAACGCCCGGCTCAGAGTATACTTTTATGAAATAAATTTGATAAGGGAATTTAAAAAAGAAAACACCTACTAAATAATGCATTTGGGTGTTTTAGATCACTGTTATTAAGGTCCACCTCTCACATTTCTTGTCCATATTTCAAGGCATTGCTAGAATCTTTCTTAGAATGGAATTATTTTACCATCTTAAAAATTCTTTAGAAATAAATAGGATCCATATAAGTAGTGTAAAAAGGAAAACGGAATGAAGAGGAAAGGAAATCAATGAAAACATCTTAGTGGGGACTGAAAGTCTCCTTCTTGGTGCTAAACAAGCTCTTACCTGTGGGATGGCCTGTGACATGTCTCTTCTACGTGGAAGAGCTAAGTGAGAAAAAGAGAATTGTGGTGATATTGTGTGTACTCTAATAAACTTATCTGGGGTCTGAGAACAGAACAGCCACAATATTAAACATAGAGGTTAGGCAGTGGTAGCACATACCTTTAATCCTAGCATTCCAGAGGCAGAGATCGGCATGGATCTCTGTGAGTTCAAGGCCACACTGGAAACAGCCAAGCATGATGATTCACACCTTTAATCCCAGGAAGTAATGGCAGAAAGCAGAAAGGCATATAAGGCGTGAAAACCAGGAACTAGGCTGGTTAAGCTTTTAGCCTTTTGAGCAATAGTTCAGCTGAGATCCATCTGGGAGAGGACTCAAAGGCTTCCAGTCTGAGGAAACAGGATCAGCTAAGGAACTGGCGAGGTGAGGTGGCTGTGGCTCGTTCTGCTTCTCTGATCTCCCAGCATTCACCCCAATACCTGGCTTCAGGTTTGACTTCATTAATAAGACCTGTTAGGATTCGTGCTACAGAGAAAATTTCCCTAGTGACTGAGCAAACGTCACCTTCCGATGACTTTGTTCCTTGACTCATTGATGCACAAATATGCTACGTGTCAGGACCGTACAAGGAAGCTTTGAGAACTGGCATTGGTGTGTAGGCCTTGCACTCCCAGCTCTTCTACTACCCACCCAAGGCCTCACCCCTGCTATTAAATATGAAATTTTCATATAAATGGAGAGACTTTGAACAAAACTTCATACATCATTGTTACTAGTGTTCCTGTTATGGAATTTCCACAACCACCCATGCCAACCCTAGGCACTAAGCATCCAAGGACATGACGTGCTTGCCTCAAACCCCAAACCCTCACTGGACGGTACTAAAGAGAGAAAGTCCTTTTGTTGAACTCCCAGGAAACTACCGACTCCTGAGACATTTTCAAATCATAGCCCTCAGACGCTGAGTTTTTAAAAGAAACAAACAGAAAAGACTCGTGACTGTTGCCATCTTCTTCCCTCTCCCTTCGTCTCTCCATCACAGTCAGTTAACAAGTGTTGATGAAGTCAATTCACACTCTTCACCAACCTGGAATCTCATTTGAAGAAACAGAAGTTGAGCATACCCTATTCTTCTCTTTTACACCATTTCTTTTACTTATTAGACTAGCCCAAGACTGGAGACATTACTTCCATTTAAAAAAAAAATCTTACATTAAAATAACTTCATGGAAACATATAACACAAAACAGGTGTATCAAGTGAAAGATGTTGAACAGAAAAAGAGAGCTATCATGTCCCCAAGGAGTCTGAGAATCAGTTCTAAGTACTATTAAAGAGAACCTTCCATCAAATCGCTGTTCAACTTAATTATGGTTTAAGCTGTGCACATGTGAAATTAATATTCAGGATCCTGGTGATTTAAAAAGCAGCAGTAGGCCACCATTTGAATTCACAGACTTGCAATCCATCTTGTCCCATGGAACAACTAAGTACAACATGATACCAGTGCTCAAATTTCTGAAGAGAGAAAGCAATCGTCCTCTAATTTTTCAAAAATCATGGATATGTAACTTGAATACAAAAGGGTAGAAATTATGTTAATGCAAAGGAGCCATACATCCTTCCAGCTTCAAAAGAGGCAAAAATCCTCACTTACTTCTTTAAGTCTATAAAGGATGTCACTACCCACACACCAATGCCATATTCTTAGGTAGTCTCAGGTCTGTCAGACCTATGCATGGTCAGAGATGGAGATCGCACATGAAGAATGAGCCAGAGCAAGGCTACACTGATTGATGCCCCCATTGATAATACCCCATTTTTACCCATGTTTGCTGTTTAACACTGCCCAATAAGAAAAGTCCCAGACCTTTAACATAAATCATCTTCTCCCATCATCTGTGTGGTCTAAAGCATCCTTGGAGTCTGTTCAGTGCTCCAGCATGTTTCCTGTGACTGCTTAACATAGGCCAATTGTTCCTGAAGATCCAACAAGCCTCTGGTGGGAGCCCTCACATTTTCCTGGAAGTACTGGTATTCACACATTCTCCTCTATCTTGAACACTTGTGTGTGGAATCTCATTGACTTTCAATCTCTGCACATTGCTGTAGCCACTCTCAGAGAGAAGTGACATGGCATAGAAGAAAGAGCTCAAGCTTTGAGGTCATGCTTATGTTCCATTACCCACTTGTTTAAGTAAGTCACTTTGTCCTGCAGCTGTTCTGTTGTTTTAACATCAGCAAATTTAGCTACATTTTACTCATAGGGTTGTGAGCAACAAGTGATGGAGATGGAAACTGTACAAAACTTCTCCTTCTAGGACGACTGTAGAAGATGTGTTAGTAAAACTGAGTCCTGAGACCCAATCGGCATGCACATCACCAAGGATGATGCCTAGAATCTGGAGGTGAGATACACTGTTGGACCAACAACTCCGGAAAGGGTGACAGAGCACTGAATGAAGCTGCCTTTGTTACCAAAACACTGTCTGGCTGCTCCACCCTCATGAATTCAGTCATGAATCCTGGCTCACTGTCATGCTAACCAACATCTTACCCTTCCCTAATTTTGAACATTCTAGGCTCAAGTTCATGGATTTCTTACTGATATTGTTCTCCTGGCTCATCTCAGAACTTTCTCTACTTATATCTCACTTATAATGTCACTCTCCCAGAGAGCATTCAGTGACTATCCTTCCCTATAAGAAGCCCTCTTTGCATTTTTTCCAGCATCCATTCCTTTATTCTGAATAGATATCATGTGCTATAGTGATCTTATCTTCCTGGTTTGTAATATATTTTTACTTCCATGAGACTTTGGCTCTTAAATATAGTATTTTTGCAGGAATGAGTGATCACATTTTTCACAATTATCGAAATTTTTTAGCTCCTTGTGTTGCATTTCCACTTACATAAGCACAAGGGCCTTGAAAAAAGACACAGTAGAAAAGTGAATGCAAGTTTTATGCTCTGATGCCATTTCTCTTTTTCACTGAAGACCAGGCTGGCTTTGAGCTTGCGATCTTCCTGCTTCTGCCTCCCTAGTTCTGAGATTACAACTTCCAGGTGGATGACCATATGCTTAATATATATTAATTATTTCTAGTGTTATTTTAAATATGAGGACTGGGGAGACCTCTCAGGGGTTAAGTGCTTGCTGTATAATAAGCCTAAGGACCTGACTTCAGATCCTCAGTATCCATATAAAAAACTGCAAATAGAGGAAAAAGGTAGACTGCCCACAGCTTTGGTAGGTAGAGACTTGCTTACACATGTAAGGTTAAAGAAAAGCCTATTAATTCTGTTTGGGTGGGAGATTCACATCATCTGATGCTCAGACTAAGTAAAAGGATGAAAATGTTGTCCAATAAAATCTATGGAGAGATTCCACCCTCAAACTCTTTCAAAGCACACTGTTTTCAGTAATGGCATGTAAATATCAAAAGGTTATTGGGACACATGGAGGGCCCCAGGAAGGGAATATAGTTAAGATCTCCTGAGTAAACTGGGAGGGGGAAAGAAGGGGAGGTAGGGGGAACTGGGACTGGTATGTAAAATGAAAAAAAAAAAGTTTTCTATAAAATAAAATTTAAAAGTTTATTTGGTACTGGAGATGTGGCTTAGTTGGTAGAGTGCATATCTACCATGCATTAAGTCCTGGCCCAGTTTCATGCCCCAGCACCGGAACTGGTGTGGTGGTGCACAGTCGCAGTCTACTTAAAAGGTAGAGCAGGAAATCAAGTTCATGCTCAGCTACCTAAACTTCAAAGCCAAGCCAGCCTGGGCTACTGGAGACACTGTCTCAAAAAGCCTAATATTTAAATACATAATGATCAGAGATAATGAATTATTTAAGACTCTTCTGGAGAAATGGATACCATCATTTTTGGATAAAGTATACACCAGTTGGATTTACGGTAATATGTAACTGATCAATCTCTGCATTTTTCTGTTGTGGTTGCTCTAATGTTTTTATTTTCCACATTGTACTTTGATTAATATGTGAACTTACTTTTGGTCAAAGGAATTGAACCCAGGGCCTCATTCCTGCTAAGCACACCATACTACTGAACTATGCTCCCAGTTCCCCACTGTGCTTCTTCATTGGGCTTCCAGGATTAAGATTCATTTCAATACCTGACTGGTACAACTTTTTAATAAGATTCTACTACAAATTCTGAGTTACACTGTGTCTCAATGTGTCTGTTTATAAAGATTTTTTTAATTTAAAAATGTTTGTGTTAATAGAAACTAAAAATAGCAAATGGTCCCATATTTATATCTCAGTAGTCAGAACACAAATAAACATTCTTGGTGAAAACACATCAGTGCTTCCAATTAAGGCAATATAATTGCATGCTTTGAAGCGGAACAATGGAAGAATCTGACAATCCATTGTATTAATATGAGGCACAGACTTGGGAGACATATAAAAAATAACATTTAATCTTTGTAAGGCATCTGCTTCAATATACTTTTTGCATAACATTTATATATTGTGTGTAAACACACACATTAGATAGATAAATAGATAGCTGGATAGATCAGCATATGTTAAAGAACCACATGAAATCTGGGACAACTCACTAATTCACATTAGTAAGCCATTTCTCTGATAATATTGCAAGTTCTATTGATTTCTACAGACTCATTGTTTTCAGGATGTTGCACTAAAGCTTTTTACACCAATACTAAGTCAACTCATTTACTTACCTGGCAGATCTCAAATGACCAAATGTCAGGGTAGAAGACAATGCCTCAAATAAACTCAAGGGGTAGAAAAGCCAAGAGTGGTGCTTTTTGTCCAATATATGTTTCTGTTTTATTTTCTCTATAAGATGGGGTATATATATATGATAATATACAATCACAGAGGAAGACAAATAAAAGGAAAATCAATCATCATCTGCATTTCTACATACAACTAGTTTATCACACCATTGGATCCCAAATTCTTCATCACATTACTCCAGACTCCTATGTATTTCTCTCTCTCTCTCTCTCTCTCTCTCTCTCTCTATATATATATATATATATATGGTTTTTTTTTTTTTTATATATATATATATATGTGTGTGTGTGTGTGTGTGTGTGTGTGTGTGTGTGTGTTGCTTACGTCCATGCCCCATGCTTATGTATATAGAAGCCAGAGGTTAAAGTCAGATGTCATTTACTATCACTCTTGACTGTAGTCAGACTTTCTTTAGAACTCTAGCTCCTAAATAATGAGATACATTCTTCTTATTAATTATGAAAGCTTGGCCTTAGCTTAGGATTGCTTCCAACTAGCTCTTACAACTTAAATTAACCCATTTATATTAATCTACATTCTTCCATGTGGCCTGTTACCTCTCCTCCACAGTGTACATCCAACTTTCTCCATATCTTGCTGGCTTATCCCAGGTACCTCAGATTCTTCCTGAGTTTCTCCCCCCCCCCCCCCCCGGACGTCTGTCTATTCTCTCCTGCCTATCTATTGGACAATCAGCTCTTTATTAAACCAATCAGAAGGCACCTTAGGCAGAGACTCATTTTCACAGTGTACAGAAATATTGTACAACAGTTGATCTCACTGTTTTGAGGCAGGGTCTCTAACTGAATCTTGAGCCGAGCAGTTGGCTAGACTGGCTAGCCAGTGAGCTCTATACCCAGGATCCTTTGGTCTCTATTCTCAATGTTAGAATTATCATGAATAGCAGTTTACCTGATTGCTGGGTCTCTGAAGTCTCAACACTTTTGAGCCATCTTTCAAAAGTTGAGCCATCTCAACACTTTTGAGCCCAGTGTTGACTATTTTCAAGTTTCATTTTCCCATCTTCATTCTAAAATAACTTAAAGGAGCTGGGCGGTGGTGGTGCATGCCTTTAATCCCAGCACTTGGGAGGCAGAGCCAGGCAGATTTCTGTGAGTTCGAGACCAGCCTGGTCTACAGTATGAGATCTAGGACAGGCACCAAAACAACACGGAGAAAACCTGTCTCTAAAAAACAAAAATAAATAAATAAATATATAAAAATAACTTAAAGGAAAATAAGCATTATTTGCAAGTTTCTTTACTAAGATTCATGGTTTCAAGATTACTAACTCTGCCTGAAATCATTTTTGATTAATATTTAAGCAACATTACATTTAGATTGTTCTGACCAAGAAAGACTTAGATATAGAGTTTAAGAAAACCAAGGAAAGGTACAGTTAATGTCATCAATTAGTGAATTAATAACTAATATTTAAGTGGTGGTGCCTATAAATGATTGTTGTGATTTCTAGGGCTTTAGAAACTTATCTGGATGGTGTGTTCTAGCCAAGGACAATACAATACAGAGGAGCATCTCTAGTACATTTTAGTTTGTATCTGGACATATATGGGGAGGGGGGCGTTAACAGCCCATTATGGACCAGCACAGAGAAGGTATCACTGTTGCTTTAGACCCACCACAAACACAGCAGTTTCAGTTAAGATGGGTGTGTTGTGATTCTAATCTCCCAACTTCTGTTGCAATTGCAACATAATCTCTTCCTAATTTTTTCTTTGATTTTTTTTCATTTTAAAATTATCTCTAGCTATTTTGTAATACATAAGATTAATTATCTCTACTATAAAATCATTCTTCAGTAGAACTCAAATTCCTAAAACGCAAACATGCTACAATCCTCCAGGATGAAGCAATTTTATGAAATGTAAGTGTTACTATATGAAATTCATTTATTCAAAATACGTACTTTGTGGTGAAACTGTCATTGTTCCAGAGTGTAGACTTAGTAAAATGAACTTCAAAACATTTGGATGCTCTTTAGAAAGGTCTGAGCTAAAGACATATTATAGTTGCTCTTTTCCATCTAATATCATCTAATATCTTAACAGATACTAAGGTTCATGCCTTACCTAAGAGGTAAAAATGTACCTTTCTTTTTCTTTTTGTTTTTCGAGATTATAATTTAATTACAACATTCTCTCTTCCTTTCCTCCCTTGGAACCCTCCCATATACCCCTCCCCACTCGCCTTCAAATTCATGGTCCCTTTACTCACTAGTTTTATTGCATACATATTACACTACCCACACGTGTGTTTTCAGGGATGTTTGGCACTGGGGAAAACCATTTCTTCCTTTCCAAGCTTTACTCAGTTGCCTGTCTCTAACAACCATCTATAAACATTTGTTCTTATGCCCACAGTAAATATACCCTTCACCTCTCATCAAGGAAACTTCTTTTAGCAACAGATGGAGACCAATTCGAAAAAAACCACGACCAATAAAAATGAAGAGTTGTGGAGTACAATGTGGTCTTTCAGGAGTTAAAAACCTCTGTTTTGGGCTCTGTAAAATTAACAAATTAATTCTGTTGATCTCTGTAAATTCTTAGAGAAAGTTAGAGGTTACTATAAATTTGGACAGAAAGTGTGATAGGGTTTTGAGTCAGGTGTTTGAAAATTTTGACATTCCTGGGCAAAATGATCTCAAACACTAAGATGGAACTAAAGCAAGGGAGAAATAATCAGACATGAAATTTTAATTCATCCTTGTCTTAGAGCCTAAGGGTACTGAGAGGTTTAACAAAAGACCACAAGAATAACATGCTGGAAATACACTCCAAAGAAGAAGAAAATAAACAAAGGACCTCAGATAGTTCAAGGCAGTGCACACCACTAACAGTATGTAGGGCCAGAAATAAAAGTCTAAAGAGAAACTAAAAAGCTTTGAGAATTGGCCTTTAGGATGGTGAATATGAGGAAGTGAAGAATTTCTAGTTAAAGCCTTTCAAGATCCAACAGATTATACTTTTGATGGTCAATAGTATCATCGTGACCTTGACTGCTGCTGTAGGAAATAGTTGGGCATTCAAATATGGCTATGTGCCTGCTCCTCGTCAGTCAGACACCAAGAATAATGATGGCCCAAGAATAGAGGTCCTTTGGCGATATTCTTTGTTCTCTGTGGGAGGAAAATCTGAGAAAGATTTTCTATTATGCCCCAAATAGCATTCTTTCTGGCAGTCCATAATAGGGGGGAAAGGAAAGGAGATTATCAAATGAGGAGAAAAGTTTACCTAGGGAAAAATGTATAGAAAAGCTTCACAGTATTTCATATCAATGTTGTCTGGGATTCTGCTTCATCTGTTAACTCATTGGATCCTGAAAATACTCACAGATAAGAAGCGCACTTCTATTTTATAGATAGGAATGCAAAAGGCCAACAGTGATAAGCCATTGCCCATGCCCTGTGACTAACAGGAAGATTTTCCTGGAAATCTGTGGACTGCAAAGACTCCAGACTCCAAAACATGATGCTTTCTATATATTATTCAAGACAATGAGGGATCATCTCTCATGAATCTTACCTCTGCATCCCTCAGCCTCAGGCAGACAGTACCCAGAATCCCCTGAGTTTCAGTGCTCACTGAAGGCAAATAGCCAATTTTTAGAATTTTATTTAGAGCCTGGGTGTGAGGGACACACACTCTCAAGAGTGCTCTCAGCCCTTCTAGCAGCAGTGTTATAAAGGACTTGAAAGATAAAGTGTGGAAAAGATCCTAACTCTTCCTGAAGAGACGAGTCAAGACCACAGCAACTCAACACAAAAGACTTCATGTTAATTTAACCACAGCCACTGCAAAAGGTCCAGTGCATGCCTTTCAAAGAATGTTCCATCAACATACTTTCAAATAAGGATAAGCTCTGTGAAAGTAGAATTTTTGTAGATTGTTTAATGCCAAGAGTTTAATAAAACGGAGACCATCAGCAAAAGGAGCAAAATGAAATGTCTCACATTCACTCATTTGGTGCCTTTTTTTTAAGTTATGATAAGAAAATTACTCTATCCTCAAGGTGAATTAAAAGATCTGATAAAATTCATCTAAAATGACATAAATAATTTCTTTGTTTTTTTACAAAATGAAAAATTCATTGTTATGCAAAGCACCTTGTTCCATAGTTGTGTTAAAGGAATGATTATTTTAAACTCAGTTCTAAATATTCCATCCATCAAAACTAAAATGAGACACAATTTCTGAGGAAGTCTCAATTTGAACTTGATGAGATTAACCATTCACAACAGAAAGCCACTTGGATGCAGGGTTGGGGAGGGAATGTCCATTACAGACCATCACACCTCCATCCAAGCCTGAAGCCAGGGGACTTAATGAGAAGTTGCTGACAGTTTCCATCTTCATGGCTGCCCCTGGGATGTGCTCACAAGTGGCAGGCGGAGGCTAGGAGCTGCTTTCCATGTTCCAGAGGTCACAATATAAGAAATATGTTCTTAAAATGTGACTTGAGTAAATTTATATCCTAGAAATATATCCAACAAATCTGACCTTGTAGTGTTGGCTACCTTTAATAGAACTCTTTCTAACCAAGAGTGATGAGAGCACACTATGCCAGAATCTCTCAGTTTTTATTCTTTTACAAAATGTATTTCTCACATTTGGCTCTATTATCATCAGCCTAATAAAGTGTATGTGACTGTAAGGAGACATGACAGGCACTGCTGTGGGATGTTTTGTATGCTGTGAATGTGTTGCTCCAATTGGTTGATAAATAAAACACTGATTGGCCAGTAACCAGGTAGGAAGTGTAGGCAGGATAAACAGACAAGGAGAATTCTGGGAAGTGGAAGGCTGAGTCAGTAGACACGCAGCATGTAATGGCACACCGGTAAAGCCACGGAACACATGGCAACATATAGATTAACAGAAATGGGCTGAGTTTAAATGTAAGAGCTAGTCAGTGGTAGGCCTGAGCTAATGACCAAGCAGTTTTAATTAATACAAGCTTCTGAGTGATTATTTTATAAGTGGCTGCGGGGTCCATGGGGCTGGGCAGGACCAGAGAAAACTTCAGCTACAAGGCACTATCCTGATTAATCCTCACAATAGTCCTTGAGGCTTGGGAAATGGCTCAGTGGCTAAAGGGCTGACTGTGCAACCACGAGGGCCTGAGTTCAGGTCCTCAGTGCTCAGTTATAAGCCAAACATGATGCCACACCTGAGTAACCTCAACAGTAGGGGAAGGAGACAAGCAGATTCCAGGGACTTGCTGCCAGGTGGTCTAGTCATAATAGTGAGCTCCAGGTTCAATGTGAGACCTTGTCTCAATAAACAAGGGGAAGACTGACTGAGGAAGACATCTGATGTTGGCCTCTGGACTCCATCCACATGTACACACATAATTATCAATGATAGGAATTATTGAGACTTTTGATCGATCAATATGTAAACTGAGGCTCTGAGAAATTAAGGGCAAACCCAAGATCATTGGCAAAATCATGACAATTTTCCCTGTTAATAAACCTATTTTTCTACATTGAGAGGGACCAAACCCTAAACTTTTCTGCTTGACTGTGAGTTAGCAGTAGTGTGTGTTTAAAATTAAATATGCTAGAATAGAAGAGACAAATGAAATGCTCTGATGGGCATTTTAGCTCAAGTCCTATGTTCTCATTCTCAGTCTCCATATAAATATTAATTATAGTTATATACATAGTAAAGTAACTATAATTACACACATTACATATTAGATGAGTAAATAATTGTTCTGTAGATAAAATGAATCCTTCAAGAGAAAATTTGGAAGAGTGGAATAAACTCTTTGTCACAATCCTGAGCACACTGTGTCTATCACTTAGAGCCACAACTAGAAACAGTTCTCTGCTTCCACTAGGAAACAATTCCTTCAGTTCAGTTGTTACACTGAAAATTCTTGGTAAAGTTACTATGCTGTTAGGAAATCATGGGAGGGTATCGCATTAAATCATTATTAGATATTAGCCATTCTACAATCCTATTTAGCCAATTAACTAGAACTATCTACCAGGTCCTTGAAGAACCAGATGGTCCAGAATACAAGCCAGGTGAGCTTGGTATTAAAGGACAGAGAGAGGAATGTTTGTGTTTTTAGGTTCTCTATGCCTAAAATATAGATGTGAGTTTACTCTGCCAGGTTCCTCCTGTGGTTGATGAAGATGACCACTGAATGCATTAATGCACATAACATTGTAATCATGCATATCTCTTCACTCCCCACCACACTAGTCACACTATGTAGCCAAGCTTTTCCATCACTTACATCCCCATGATAACACCTGACATTGCAGACCTGAGGGGCTGTTTCTCACAGTGCTAACACACATGTGGCTCTTCAGAGCACATATTTCTTTCACCTTTGTTTCCTTCTATTATGTTTCTAACAATCAGGGGTGAGATGAGGTGGAAATGGCAGTGAAAGATATTTTTCATTTGCAAACAATAATTGCATATTTGTGGGTAAACAAGCACCTCCATATCAAAGGCAGATCCAGGAGAGGTGCCAGGCATAATAGCACAGCCCATAAAGCAACAGCTCCTGGAACCACAACCCTCCTATCACACACACTTCCCAGTAAACTCCTCTTGCTCTACCCTATACTTAAAGAGAGAACGGAAAAAGTGGAAGGTAGTTATTTGGAAATGCATTATTTTTAAATGCATCTTAATAACAATTTCAAGTTTGAGAGCTGAATATCTCAATGTAGCTTCATCTAAATTTGTCCGTATTTTTACCCATATAGCTGCACTCCAATGTCAAGAAGTAAAAGGTTGCAAATGGTCCTAGAGGATATTCATCCTGCCAACATTACTGAGGCCATGAAATTACTCATTGTGTTTACCCAAGTCTGATCAAACAAAATCAAATCACACTGTAAAGGCTTAAAAGGCTTTCTTCTGAGCGATTTACTAGGGAGAAAAACCAATGAGGCACAGGTTCCAGTGAGAGATCCTTTCTTAAAAAAATAAGGAGGGTGACACTCTTGAGGAATAACACTCATGGTTACCCTCTGGCCTGCACATGCACAGGCACATATGTACACATATGCATACACACACACACACACACACACACACACACACGTGCAGGCACACATGCACACACAGAGACATAAGAATTTTGCCATACTGTGTTCTTCTCAAAGCTACCACTATTAAGACCTTCCTATCTTTATCATCAATGCTTCCTTACAAAGGACCTCAGGCAAACTAACTCAGGAACTAGATTAAAGAAGAAAGAAAGGAAACAGATAATACATGAGAGTAAACAGATAGGATAAAATTTATAAATGTTTAGGGTTTCCATTAATAAAGGGAGTATCAAGTAAAATAAATAGAAGCTAATTTTAATCTCTAACTTTGTAATTATGTAAAGTAAAATGTGTTCGAGGGCATAAATTAGCACAAGTCTTTCGGAAACAATTTAGTTGTCAAGAGTGTGAAAAAATAGTCTTTCTCTTTGAAGAAATTTGTCTAAATATGAAGGACCACAACAGGTGATAAAAGTATCTGATAGCATTATTTTTTTCTGACATTGGAAAGTCAGAAATAATCTGATACCCAATAATGGGATTTGTGTAAAGGTGCATCAGTAATCATATTATAATGTGCTCAAGATTTAGGACTGAGACAGACCCAATGGGGACAACTCTTGAAGTTAGTTGAGAGGTACATGTGTTGAAGATACTACTGTCCTTTAAACAAAAAAATGAGTGTTCGTGGTGGGGCTGGGGAGATGGCTCAGCGGTTAAGATCACTGCTGCTCTTCCAGAGGATCCAAGTTCCATTCCCAGCACCCACATAGCACCTAACAACCATCTGTAAATCTAGTTCCAAGGGATATAATGCCCCCATCTAGACCACTTAGGGACCAGGCACACACATGATGCACATACATACATGCAGACAAAACACTCATACACATGGAATAAAATAAAGAGTAAAATTTTGTTTTAAGTTACAGTTTTAAAGAAATATGAAATACACCTTTGAAGAAGAAAAGTATAGAAAGTAATATGTTAAAATGTTAGGCATTGTTAGTTACTTTTACTTCCCCTTGGCAAGACAGCAGACCAAAGAAACTTAAGGAAGGGTTTGGAGCTTGGATTGGTTCATACCTATCCATTGGATTGGATAGGTTTGGCAAGACAGTGTATCACAGCCTGGAAGGAAGAGACAAGAGAGTATGGAGGATGATCAAATTGTACCGACAGGAAGAAAGAAGCCATAGATAGAGACAACAGAGACAGAGAGACAGAGAGAGACAGGTGGAGCCAAGTTAAAAATCACAAGGCTCATCCTCAGTGGTCCACTTTTTCCAGTTTAAGTCTAACTCTTAAATATTATGTCACCTTCCCAATAACACCACCAGTTGACATTTAAAACAAGGTTTTTAACTGAAAATTTTTGGTTAAATGACTGACTTGTTCTGTGTACGTGTGCAGTGTGCAGGAGTATTATGGAGGTGCACATGTGTGTTACAGGATGTGTGTGAAAGTCAGAGGACAGCATGTGGGAGTGAGTTCCCTCCTTCCACCTTGTGGGCCCCAGGGTCCCTGGTGTCTAACTCAGCCTGCCATGTTTGGTAGTAATTCTTTATACCCTCTAAGCCATCTCATTTGCCTGCCGTTGTACATTTTAAGAGCATATGTTTAAAAGGAAAGGCAATCATTTGAAAAAAATTAAAACAAAACAAACAATAGAGGTTATCTTCTTCCCAGAACTCATGGGAACATTAGAACTCCTCCTCAGAGGAAAGAAATCATTAGGAGAAGAAAGTTCCTAAGATGAGAAAGGCTGGTACATGTATATGAATAGTTCAGCCACAGAACAATGGGAGGGAAAAAAAGTTTTAAGAAAATGTTATGATAAATGGTTCTTTTCCATAAAAAAAGAGGATGAGAGGGGAATCTGTAGTTGGTGTGTAAAATGAATAAAAAAAAATTCTTAAATTAAAAAAAAAAGAGAGAGACAAATATCTGCCCTTGGCAATGAAACGTTTTGGCAGGCTGACTCAGAGTCAAGATGAGGTTATAGACAAGGAGAGAGGAGATGGCAGAGGAAGTCCCAGGTAGCTCCACAGTTAAGGAACTTTTTTACACGAAAGGGAAAGCAACAGAATAGTTTATATACAGAAAATGAGAAGGGAATGAACAAGAAGCTATTTTATAGAAAAAAAGTAAAAGAAATAAGCACACGTTCATCTTGTTAGGCCTTCCTGGGATGAATTTAGAAGATGTTCAGTCTGTGGGAGTGTTTTTGTTACTTCAAATCTGAAAGACCGTGAATTGTTTTCCAGGCTCTCGGTGTACATTGGAAAGGAACCATGACCTGAGGTGGTGTTGTCTTTGGAGATTAAGAAAAATGCATTTCTGTGCTATCGTTTTTCTGATGCTCTCCAATTATAACCACTTGCAGACAGTTCCCTGTGGCCTTTGCAGCTTAGTGACTACTAAATAATTGGAGTTGAGATGTCAAATATTTCCCTAATGAGCTCAAGGTCCAAAGTAAACTCTGGACAGTAAGGTCAGGCTAGCTAGGCATTTCTGGTGAGGCTGCTTCTGGAGATGAGAGAAAGAGGCTTTGCCTCCCATCACATGTGCATAATTCCTGAGCCAAAAAAGGAAAGAAAACGAACATAAAGGAGAAAGGACTATGTTTCTGTAGTAGATTAAGAGGATTACTGTTTTTATAATTGTTATTTCTATCCCTTAGGTTTAGAAGTTCAGCCCCAGAATGACTGGCCCTAGGCAGTTTGAAGTCTATTCATAGGTAGTTCAATGTTCAGATATTCAACACGGGAGAATGAAAGCTACTTTGGAAAGGAAAGCACTATAAGCTCTCTACAGAAAGTATGAGTGTGTTGGAGAAGCTCTCTCATTTTCGACAAAGGGGTATTTGTCACCTCTAAGCACAGAGGTAAATGCAGGTGTGAACTTACAAACACAGCCAAGCTTCATCCCCCAGCAGATGCCCCGGGTTGCTACATGCTCCATCACGCTTGGGAGAGTGAACCAGGAAGATTCACAAGTCCAGGCTGGATGACTTTGGCTGCTCTATACTTCTTTACTAAATAACATAGAATAAAATAAAGTTAGCTAAACCTGAACAAAGAATTGATGGTGCTTGCTACCCTAGAATTAAAGGTAATAATTTGGCGATTAGTGTCTATCATTATTGAAAAGGGGCCAGAGTTACAGGTTTGGTTGAGTCTGTCTTTAAAATTTCCTTACAGTGGAGGGAAACAACTTCCTGCTGGTTGATAGGGTCTTTAACTCATAGTGCCAGCATAGCAATACGGACATTTAAAATCCACATACTATGTTAGAAATTTGTTCTTGTCTGTCCCTCTTCATTGAAACACCAGTTGTAACTGAGGTAGTGGGCACACAGCTCTGTTCACGGTATTTGTTAAACACCAGCTTCCCAACCCTCCTAAACAGCACAATGACTTAAGAACAACCTTTGCTTCACTCTTTGTAGTGTAGACACGTTTGAGCTTGTCTCTTCCAGTGCTTTGGGGATTTTCCCAATGTAAATTCTCTTGGAACTCAGCTCTCCGACTGTACACATGTACTGTAACTGACTCTGTTTCTGATCCTGTATCCAGCTTGTCTTTAATGGGAGGAGACAGATTAGACACACTTCTAAGAGACCTATTGTGTATTGTAAGAACTACATGCTTAATTGCAAAAAAGAAGAAAGAAGGGAAGAAAGAAAGAAAAGACCAACAACCCAGCTGCTTAATTTATGGATATCAACAACAGTGCCAGCAATTTCAGCATGGAAAGTGGAGTGCTCATCATTCATAACATTGGCAAGATTTCCTTCTAAATTTCATACTGAACAAGAACCTCTTTGTTTTCCTCCAATTACTTTTTCAAACAAGTAAATTGAGTGCTGGTGGAAGGTGCTTGTTTTCCTAAGCAAAGTCCTCTATTTCACTAAGGAACAGGTGCGACAGACTGAGTGCCATGCAAGGCATTATAGACTCAGTTAAATCCTACTAACATGCCTTTTCCTTGATCTAAATACGTCACTTCTATGGCTAGAAAAGTTGAGACTCAGTGGCCTTTTGACATTATCTGTAAACTTAATGGTGGTTTTTATTTTGTTTTGTTTTGTTTTTAGAATCACCTGGACCTAGAAATAACCAGATAGCTTCTCTAATGCATAACCTCATAACATTTTGACTTGTTTCTTCCTTTTCTTGGACAATGGCCATTACATCTAATGGAACCTCTTCGACACCAGATGATCAGAACCTTGTTTGTATATGTTGCTGGTGTTGTGGGCAGAGCCCACATCAACAATACTTTACCTGACTTTGCTTTATTTTTCTGCAAACCCTCTTGGGGATGTTCTTTTAGCAGAATGAACCCTTTTAACACTTGGTAGTAATTCTCTGGCAGTGAAAAAATCAGAAATAAAACTGTCTTTCCAAAGCATCATGGGAAGTCAGAGGCACTTTCTCATGAGGCCATCTTCACAGTCCAAAGATGTTTGAGTCTTCTTGAGATGAAACTTCAGTGGAATGAGAAGTAATTTTCATCTCAGACTTTAAAATTCTCTTGGGTGGGATCCAAAGGGATTTCTGTTAATTGTGAAAGTATTTTCAAAGGCAAATAGTCGATCTTCAAGTGTAATTTCAGTATATTGTAGAGAGATAATCTTTAGAAACTTGTAAGGAGGGCAAGTATTGAGAAATACTAATTCAGCAATAAACAACAGGAGAAAAAAAACACATACATGGGAAATGTTGCTTTAAAAAAAGTCAGTGCTCTAAGATCCATTAAACAGAGGCATTCCGATCTAAATCATTCCACCAGAGCACTGAGAATTCCCAAATGCAATAGATTTTTGGTTACTAATAATTGAGCCTGGACACATGCCCACAAATTAAAGATAACTTGCACCCATATCCCATTACTAATTCTTTTAACAAGCCTTCCTCTGAGTAGTTTTCATTTTTTAACCTTTTGGTTACTGATATTACATTCACCAGAATAATTCCACAGAACACATTTCAGACTTATTTCAGGCTAAGTGCTTGGGATGCAGCTGTTTAGTGGAATATCCTGGTTGTGACTGATGCTTTCTTCTTAATGCCAATGTTGAGTATTCACATCTGGGTTGGCAATGAGAAGTTAATATATGTCTGCCTACATCAAGATTCTCTAAAATGACAATCTGATTATATATACAGAAACCTTTAGGAGTATATGCAGAAACCTTTAGGAGTTCCTGTTTACTCAGATGGATAAGCCAAAATCTGGGATTTGACTTGATTTTGTATGAAAAGCCAACAACTTAGTAATGACATGTATCAATGACAGCATGTCAGTCCAAACCTGGTGGTGCGGGTCTGTAATCCCAGGTCTTTGGAAGGTGGATACAGGAATATCTAAAGTTCTAGACCTGCCTAGGTTACAGAGTGAGTCCAAGGCCAACTATGAAAACCTAGTGAGACCATTTCAAAACAAAAACTAACAAAAGTAGGCTGAAGAGGTGGTGGTTCAGCCTTTGTGTAGGTTCAGTCTCCGCAGCAAGCAGGAGGAGTGGGGCACCTTGTCCCGTCTTCTCCAGAGATGATATATCCCAAGACTCAGAATAGATGCCTAAAACTCTTAGCACAGATAGCACAAAATCTATATACTGAACAAAATCTATATATTGCTTTTCTTTATATGTACATGCATATAACATTTTGCTTATAAATTAGGTACAGTAAGATATTAATAATAAATAACAAAACAGCAGTTATGACAATGCTCTATTGTGAGTTATGTGAATGCCGTCTTATTTTTTCTCCAAATATCTACCCACTCTTTTTATGAAGATGGAAAGTGAAACTCCTCAGCAAAAACATTTTGAGGCCTCTTCTTGGCATATCTGAATTGAGAGCATCACTTGCACTTCATGCTATTACTAAGAAAAATAAAGGTCACTAGAACACAAACGTCTTGTTGGAGTTGATCTAATGGCTGAGAGTGGCTGCTAAACTAAGAACAGTAGGTAACACATGCAGTCGAACAGAGCAGGATAGCACAGGATTTTATAGCACCATGCAGAACAGTGTGCCATTTAGAACTTAGGAGCTGTTCATTTCTCTCTATACTATAATATATTTGTAGCATGACTGACCATGGTTAGCAGATTCCACAGGAAGCTGATGTATGGGTAAGTGCAGACTGCAGAAGTGAAGGTATATTTTGGATCCAACAACACGTCGAACTTTGATAATCCTGCACCTATACTTTAAAAATATACCACCAACTATGAATTATGAGACTTGTTATAGTTTTTCTAATAATTGATATGAAATTAAGCTACCACTTCTCAGGTGATCTATTATTTTTCTACATGGTCATGGTAATAATAGTAACTAGTATCCCTCACAAAGTTAGGATAGAGATTAAATACTACTGTACGAGGGAAGGCATTTTAATGAAATAGACAACAGAATACTTAGGATTGTTGCTTATGGCAAAAGAAGATCTGATTGATGGGTACTAATTCAATGTCTAGGAGAGTTAATCTGGAAACATATTAGGAACATATCTCCCTTTTCACTTTCAGAAGGGGCTTAGGGAGCCTCTTCAGGCTATGATATTTATTTAACAAGTCTTCCCTGAACACTCAGCATTCCCCATTCTTTTGTTAGTCACTGTTTACAGCATGATGACCCAGTCATTAAAAACTTTCACAAACAGTGTTTAGATGCTAATAAGGGGTGTGGGTGATAATGTAGATAATAGAGATAATCATGCTGATAATGATTGCCAGGAAGAAAGATGGAAAGGGAGAAAGGGAGGGAAGGGGTAGGGACAGAGAGAAGGGAGGATATCTCCAGTTTATTGATGTGTGGGCTTACCCACATTTTCCTCTGTGCTGCCTAGAGGAGTCTGTGTTCTGTTTTGGGCAAGCTTATCACTGTTTCCTCTGCTTACTCACAGATTGTCATACACTATCAGGTCATTTGTCTTACAGTAGAGCCTCACTCCCTACTCCTCAGGGCCTCAGGAAATCTGCCATGCATCCAGAGTTTTCCAGAGGCAGACTTGTGAGTATCACTTTCAGGGAAAGGAGAGCCATCTTTTTCCAACTGGGTGATGCTAATTTGCCTTGACTGTGGTGCTACTTCCTCGGGCTCTGCTTTCTGAGGTTTTAAGACCTTTTACATTGCAGCTTGGTTCAGGATGGTGGATGCTGCTCATAGTCTAGGGAGAGAGGAAGGCTGCATGTTGCACACACAATACTGGGTAATAATAGGTGCTGAGCCTCCAGGCACACAGAAGAAGGCAATGGCGACCACCTTGCATAAGGGAGATAGAGTGACATGGCTTGTCTGCCCAGGTCCCATGCTCTGTCCCTCAAGTTGGCTACATGAAGGATCCTATCTACATCCAATGGATATATTACCTGTGACAGGTAGTAAAGGAAGAAGAATGAAGTGTACAATCCTATCCTAGAGTTCCCAGCAAGAGCTATGGCAGACTAACTTCTCTGGTCTGACCCTGGTGGGATGCTTCCTCACAGCCTCTTTGTAGGTCTATGGACAACTATCCCAGGGTCACTTGCTTCAGCATGGAAAAAATAAGGTCTTTTACAAAGTCCTACCTTCACTCTGTGGATTTAAGACCTCAACAAGCATTAAGGTCTAATTAATTTACCTATGTTCTATTCAACAAATGCTGCTCCCACATTTTCTAACAGATCTCAAAAACAGATCACAACAGCTGACCACTTAGGCCAGTGGACTGTGAACTAAAAAGATGCACTGGTCAATTCGGTGGGGGAATTTGTATGGATTCTTGACCACTCCCCTTCTGCCTGGGTAATCCACAGACCACTGGCTTGTTGGGAGGCTGTGTGGATGCATGCTGCCACTTATCACAAACTACAGTGACTACTTGGAAGGTGATCTTCCCCTGGCCTCTCTAGCTCATAAAACTAACACAAGAGGAACTTAAGGCAAATCTTACTTAACTCTCCTAACTAGGTGAGTTATCCACCCATTTACTGCCATGTTTCTCAAAGGACTTAAGTTGGGTGGTGTAAGTTTCCTCGGGGAATCCTTGTACCGAGCCTGCATCTCTGGATTCCAGTGGGTGGGTGGGAGTGACAAGATGTTTCTTCTCAGTGCATTTCAGTCGTAAGTATGCACTTATGTGTGCATGCAGTACTGAGATCAAACCCACATGGGAGCCTGATGGTAGCGTATGACAGAGGCAAGCAGAACTCTACGGGATTACCTCTTGCGTGAGAATGTTGGATCTTTGTCTTTTTGTAAGGGCCACCAGTTTGGAACCTTGTCACCCATTATGTGCAAGTAAGATGATAAAGATGAGATGAGTCTAGAGGGACTTGGTGTATGGCTTGGGGGTAAGAACACTCGCTCTGCAAACATAAGAACCTGTGTTTAATCCCCAGTGCCCTTGTAAATGGTTGGCCATGGCTTCATAGGTGATTCTGACCGTGACATTGTGGAGCAGAGATGAGTGGATCCTGACAGATAAGCCAGTCTAACTGAAATGAGACTCTAGGTCAGGAAGACACCCTGTCTCCAAGGCCATAAGGAAGAGAACAATGGAGGAAGACATCCAACATCTTGCTCTGGCCTCCCCTACATGACAACAGGCATGGGAACCCACATCCACATACATATACCATACATACACACACCGCACACAACACAAACACACACAGACACACCAAAGACAATGAGAAGAACCCTTTTGACTGATCTAGCTACTGAAGTAACTTAGCTACCTCCTTATCAAAGTCTGTCACGTAGAAAGCAGATTCTACATGCACATTAGAAAGACTTCAAGGAGTCGTGTGAGCTGCTAAAATTGGTTACTGTAAGTAACTCTCTATCATCATCTTCCTTGCTTACACAGGTCACTATCAAAAACTAACAGAGACCACCCATAACAGGAGCTGAAACTTGTGCTAGTTCAAACTTACTTGTGTGGGTAACATCCAAAGATTTCCAGGGCCCAGATTTCATGGGATTGTGAATTTATACAAACCACCAGCATTTCGAGGTTAGTGGTGCAAGGAACAAACAGAGGAAGGCGAACAGATAATTCCAGCTGTGTAGCAATTTGGAACAAGCACTTCTATCTCAGATTAATAAAATGGAAATTGTGCTTCTAGAACTATGTTACTTCCTGTTAGTGCCAAATCTCTTTTGCATTTGTATGATCAAAAACTCATAATCCTATTGAATGCACACAAAATTGGGTAATAAACTTTTCCAAGTGTTATTGTCAGTGTCTGCTCACCAATACCAACGCAGAGGGAAAGCAGTATGCATAGGAGCCATTACAATGTTTTAAGCTCTTGACTCTCCTCCATTTTTTTTGCAGTGTTAAAATACATGTTCAAATTAAGCATTTAACGGTATTGGATAAAATAGGCACATATGAGCAAAATCATAATCTGATTAGCTATTTTATGTATGGGAAAAACAGAATTGTTGCCATTTTGTATTTTTTGTTTTTAGATCTGAAGAAAAGTTTGCCTATAGTTCTGCAAGGAAACTAATTTTGCTTTTGTTTTCTTTTGCAGTACTGTGTTTCTGCTGTGAAGGAAGGGGATTGTTGTGTTGGTGTCACCAAGGACTGTGGATGAGGCTGCAATGGGGGTGGGAGTGGGGGACAGAGGCTGCAGAGATTCACAGGAACTGATAAGCCCACACTAATTTGTATTTGTTTCCTCATCCCCAGATTGCCATAAGACAGACCACAAAGAGAATCCCATAAGCTAGCAAACAGCACAAACATAAACTCTGTCAGTGAATCGAAATGCAGCACCTTAGAGAAATCTCAGGAGCAACTGTTTCCACGAGAACATTAAGTTGGTGCACGCACTGTCAAGGGTATTCATTTATGAAGCCTTAACATGACAGACTCAGACTCTGTGAAGCAGAAGAAGCCAGAAGAGAGAGCAGGACCCTCCAAATTCTGGATTTCAAAATATTCATCTAGAAGAAATGGAAAGCCTGGTCCTTAAAAGGAGTGCATAGTTCTTCAATAATAAAATAGCCAACATTTTTCTCCTTTTAAATTTGCTCCTGGATTTGTAATTTAAGAAGTTCCCTCAACTTCTGAACCTGGATGTCAGGCAGTTGTAGAGTCCTACAGATTGGGAAGGGTTGGGGAGAGGTGAGATGTGGGGAATGGCATTCCGTATCATATCCCCTACTCAACATTCCTGCATTATGTATGTGCCAGTTGTCTACCACATGGTTATCATATAGATTATGCTTATACTTCTCAGACAATGACAGAAACCAGACATGATTCCTTTTTTGTCTCATACTGGAGATGAAAGAAAATTTGTAATCATTAAAGACAGGTAACTGTGCCACAAGAGCTTAGGTAATGTTATGCAACACCCTGGCATTTATAGAGTCCCATGCCATTCTAACTTTAGTGACTTGATTCATTTAATTCTACCCCCAAATCTCTAGCATTTTGCATTTTAGAGACATAGACATAGTATTCTGTTCCCAGCACTGTTTTTCCTTTAATGCCAGCATAGAGAAAAGAAAGAAATTTAATCCATGAGGATAATCAATTTGCTAAAGGAAAGGGTTGAAATTTTTCTTACAATTAAAAAAAAAAAAACACATGAGTTTTCACCTTAAACAGAAGAGAAAGGAGCAAACAACAAGGTGATATGGGAAGACACACAAAGAGGGATAGAAAGAATGGAATATCATATCTCCTGCAGTATTAAATTTTTAATCTCTTACCAGGGCAGGCAATTCCTCTCTGTCGGACAGTATCATCCCAATGCAACCACCCAATATCCTTCTGGCTTCCTATGACCCACTAAGCTGCTCGGGGTCATATACTCTCTTCCAGAAATCTGGGTCCACTGCACCGTGTGTTTCAGGGGAGAAGCAAAATCTAGGTTATTCATTTTATGGCCCCCATTCTATCACCTTCAAGGTTACAATCTCTCCCTTTTCCCTTCCTTAAAAAAGTGTGACTTCCAACCGTATGCACATGGCACATAGACAAAGCTGTAGGCAAAGCAACCATATCCATAAAATAATAAAAAAAGGGAAAAAATAAAATATGATTTCCAACACATGCTGGCAAAATCCATGACTGAAATATGCTTCATTAGAAGAGACAATAGAATCTCATGGTTTTATATGAATTTGAGTGAACAGAATGTCTCAGATATGAAAATATTCTGACATTTATCCCAAGGTTCTAAAATTCCCAAAGTTTTTTTCCTATAGGAAATTTTAAAGGGGGATGGGAGGAAAGAGATTACTAAAAGTAACAGGAGACAGACTTCAACAATATTGAAAAAGACTACCGTTATGAAAGCTCTCCATCAGTATTGAGGAACCCTGCTGGTTTTAAGTGAAGCTCCTTACTCCAATGTGATGGTGGCACTCATACACAAGGGCCCAGAGAAAGTGATTAAATAATACTGTGTGTGCTCTAATGCATGTGCAAACATTTGGCTGAGAATATGTATGCTTTCCCACATTAGTGTGGGGCATTCCATAGGCCTACCATAAGGCTCCATTATGTGGAAGGATCCACTAGAGAACTCCCGTTATGTGGCAGAGCTGAAATATCTGCAGCTTTTATGCAGGCAATATTCCATTTTAAAATGTTTTCCAATCTGGCTCCGAACAACCCCCTCTGTGAACCAAATGTGTTCGTTACCAAATATTCTCCATGGTTTTCCTCTGAGGACCAAGGCAGCCTCCAGGTGTTAGTAATGGCCTATTCAGACAAAAGGCAGCAGTTACCCACTCTTAACCCAAGATATGCTTTCTCCTTTCTCTACCTTGCCTTCACAGCCTTCATCCATCTGCTAATTATATATTTGTAAATCTTTCCTTTTATCTCCCCAACAGATGCATGCTGTGATGAGAAATACCGGAGCACGAATTAGAAGCAACGATGGTTATCAGCCTCATAGAGGCGGATGGGCTTCCTCCCATCCCGCCCTGGAACACATGGAATGCCAGGAAATGGTTGGCTGGGGAACTCTTCCACAGTGTCACAAGCATTGGAAAAGAGAATGCAAGAGACTGATGAGCAAAAACCTGGAGCAAAGCAATCTGCTACCTCCTGCCTCTCAGAGAGGGATGCCTGGCCTGGTGTGGAAAGTCCCAGGGCTTGAGAGGAGGTAAAGAGAACAGGATGTGAGGAGGCCAGGGCAGAAGGGGAAAGAGGCTTAGAGGAGTGTCGCAGTCATTCTATTAGCAGAATCTTCTCTTGAACTCAGCCCAGCTTCCATGTTGCTGAAAAGTCATCATTTCCTACACAGATTGATATAAAATATACAGAAAAGAGTAAGAGAAATGGAAAAAGAAAAGAGGAGAGACAGTAGCTTGAAAATTGTGAGTCTGATTCCTGTTTTTGCCAGATGGAGTAAAACATTTAAAATCATGAGCAGGTATTTTGAAATTGGCCATTCAGACTTCTTACAGACAGGCCTGGTCCACAGTCTGGTCAGTGGTGAGTTATACACGGACTAATAGCACTTAGGGACAATGGCCTTTCAATGGCCATCAGGTACCAGAGCTTCTAAATTGGCCAATTTCATGTGTCAGAAGGGCAGAAGACACACAATCACATAAAAAAGACACTTTAATCCAGTCACTATAAAGGAGGGACAGAACAGAGTGGTGGCTGTGTGTTTATGGGTGTATCCGTAATTTCAAAGAGGTTCGTTCAGTCAGAAAAATTGTTTCCAGTCTACCAGAAAACATTTCAATAAGCTGGAATTACAACCCCCAAATCTGTCTTTTATTTTATTTTTCCAGGTTTAAAAGAAATACAGAGTTTTCCTTAGTAATAGTTCCTTTGCTGCCTAAACACCGAGGAATATGTTCCCCTTTAAAGCCAAGTCTAGTGCTGGTTTATCGCCTAGTACACAAGCGTGGTGAGAAAACTGGATCTCCATTTTTCCTTTCCGCTCCCTTGTCTGCAGCTGATCACTGGCCTAAAATTATAAGACTGGGTATAGTAAGACTCCGAGGCAGGTGGATTTCTCTGAGTTTAAGGAGAGCCCAGGGCTACCTAGTGAGAACCTGTTTCAAAAAACAACCAGGAAAGCAAAACCAGAAAAACCAGCACGCAGATGAAAGGAGAGACGCTGGCTGCCATGTTCTGTGGTGGCTTCAACCGTTTGTTTCCTTTCCCATTTTCCCTCAAACCAAGCTCCTCCTCTCCTCCGACATCAGCTCTGTCACTACCGTGTGCTCACATCATTTGTGCCTCGTGTCTTGGCAATATCTGATTTTTTTTTTTTTTTTTTACTGTGTATTAAGTGTGCAAATGACACTACAGAGGGAAAGTTGGGCAGAATGGTGGCGTAATAGGCTTGATTCTGACATTGCCACTCGTGGAAAACAGCATCCAGATATCTGATGTGACTGAGGGAGGGGGTGGAAGACACCAGAATGTCCAGATATCAAATTAAAGGACAGGGCCATGCTCTTGAATCCTCAGCCCTCTCCACGCATTACGTGAATTGAGAATGCCAACAGGAAGTAAAGCCGTATGACGGTGAGACAATGGCCCTACGACCTACCTCTCACTGTACCTGGTAAAAAGTACAAGAGTACAAAGCATTGCTTTGGACACAACACTATTTGTTGAGAAACATAAAACTTCCTTTGTTATACTGTATAATTATTTATTTTCAGTCCACTTAATTTGTGGAAATTCTTATGAATAAAAATAGTGTCCTGGAAGCTAGCTGTGTAAATTTTAATGTACCACGATATTAAAAATTAAGAGATTTAGTTTTGGTCCAGTGTCTGCAAAACATTGCAGTATTCTGGGAAATAATTTGTTCCTTAAAGATCAAATCTAGATGTGGGAAGGCCCCTAAAGAATCACTAAGATTTATTGCTTAAACTGCACTGCTAGAACATTTACCTCACTAATGTTTGTATCAAAGAGATTTCAGACAATACATGTTAATTTCCAAAATAAATGTGTGTGACCCAGTGTTTCTTGATGTGTTTTCTGTTGCTGTGGTAAATACCTCAAAAAAGCAGTTTTAGGAAGGAAGGGTTTATTTTGGCTTACAGTTCTGGGGTACAGTCCATTGTGTCTGGGGTTCACAGTTGCAGGAGCTTAAAACAAGTCACATTGGACCCACAGTGAAGAAGCAGAGAGCAATGAAAGAATATTGGTGCTCAGCTCACTTTCTGTTTTATACAGTTCAGGGTCTCTTGTGCAAGGAGTGGTCCCACCCACAATGAAAATGGACCTCCTCATATCAATTGATGTAATCAATATGATCATCCATATCTATGCCCAGTGGCCCATCTCATGGGTAACTCTGGATTCTGTCAGGTTGACAGTACTAACCCACACATTCTGTGCCTTCTCTAAATGGCTCTAAACTGGCAGCTTCTTCTTTATAAATTAGTCTCCTCTTCTTCTAAAATCCGTGGTTACCTATGTTCACCACTTCTGGGGACTCACGGAAGACACAAAGAGGTGATTCCATATGGAGAGTGAATAGCTTTCTGTTCAAGTTGATGGGGTAAGAAAATAAGCCTACTTGCATCAGATGCTTAGCAATACAGACTAGTTCCATTGACCAATCCTTTTTAGTTGTAATTTGGATACTTTGGGACAGTCCAATAGGAAGAGAAGCAAGCACTTCCCTAACACGTGACTGAACTGTTAATAAAAAGAGCACCTTAATGTGGCCAGGAGAGCAGAAATTCTTACAAATAAGTAAATACATTAAATTAAATAACTGAATGAATGAATGAATGAATGAATGAATGAATGAAAGCTCTTCTAAAATCTGAAAAGCCAGGGCTCAGGATAGAAACATGGGCTCTTCTGTTACATATTTCTCTTTTAAATTTTTTGTTTGTTATTTAGACAAGGAGACCCTAGAATTTTTGTTATCAGTCTTGTAGCCAGAGTGGCATAGCTTCTTTGTATTTGAGAAAATGCAAACAACTATTAGATTCTGGAAGAAGTAAAAGAGGGAGGAACATGAGGAGATGGAGACAAGTATCACATGACACTGTCCCTTCTTACCAATCATAGTCCTGCTTAGCCAGATAGAACCTCCTTTCCCATCCAGGAATGAATCAGCCCACAACGTGAAGAACAAGTAACACACAGATAACACACAAGTAACACCCAGTGTGGCAGCAGGAAGTCCACTCCATTGCTCCAGGTAGTCTCCAACATTTTTCACCTTGCCTCTTTCCACTCTTGCCTGTGGGATAAACACTGCTCTAATACATTACTTTAATTGAAGGACAACTTGAGACAAGTTCTGTAATGCTGGGACATTCTTTGTGGCTAAAGCTAGCTTTGAAGAAAGTGTCGCTGAGATAGAATATCAGTGTTATGCAACTTATGTTGGCTTGTTAAGGTCATGATGGAACACTAAGCAAGTGGTAAAAAAGACTGCCTTCACACTGGATTGGGATGGAATAGGAGATGGAACTTCTGGAATGCCCTGGGTTCTATGGCTTTGCATGACAACAGGGCCCTGCCAGTCAGTCTCCTGATTGAATAACAACTGTGTCTCTTTCTCCAACTGCACATCAACCTACAGACATAGTGGCTTAACTCCTAGAGATGACAGCTGTTCTGGGCAGCAGGATGGCTCATCAGAATGTGCCTATAAGAGCAAGCACAGCTGGGCTGCCTTGTCAACAAGTCCTGATTTCCCTCCAGGGTCCTGTTCTCTACAGGTCTCTAGCTCTGGTTTCAGCTCAATCCTTACCAGCCCTTGCTAGCTAGTTCCCTGCTTACTCTCCTAGAAAGAAAGAGCTTTCAAAGACCTAAAAGCACACAGCTGTGGCATCTGGAGCTTCCCTTCATTGATATGGTCCCTCCATGGCATGGCTTATGACTGACTAAGTCTGTCAGTTAATCTCTGATTCTCCATTCTCTCCACTGTGGAAGTCAGTGGTGACTAAAGACCCAAGCCTACATTCCTCAGTTCTTTCCCCCTTTGCTCTCAAGTTTCTCTGGCTGCTAGACCATCTCACCCACATCTCTTTCCATCACCCTGTTAATCACTACTGGAGAGTAAAGCAACTATCTCCTCATTATACTATTTTGTAATTCCAAATCAAGACCACAGGAACAAGATGAAGGGCAAAAAGAAAAAAAAGAAGGGAGGAAGGGAAGGAGGGAAGGAGGGAGGGAGGGAAGGAAGAAAACTGTTGATTCTCAGCCAAAGCTATTGTAGACAGGAAGAAATACAAAGGCTAGTTTGAAACAAAACGTATCCCATCAGTGTAGCTAGAGTTTTCCTGCCTGTCCCACAGTCAGGACAAATCTCTGTCACCCGCCAGTCCCACAGCAGCTCAGATCCAACCAAGTAAACACAGAGACTTATATTGCTTACAAACTGTATGGCCGTGGCAGGCTTCTTGCTAACTGTTCTTATATCTTAAATTAATCCATTTCTATTAATCTATACCTTGCCACATGGCTCGTGGCTTACCGGCATCTTCACATGCTGTTTGTCATGGCGGCGACTGGCAGTGTCTCCTCAGCCTTCTCCTTCCCAGCATTCTCTCCTCCTTGTCCCGCCTATACTTCTTCCTGCCTGACCACTGGCCAATCAGTGCTTTATTTATTGACCAATAAGCAACATTTTTGACATACAGACCATCCCACAGCACATCAGTCCATGGAAAAATGAAGTGCTCATCAAGTAGGCTGAAGGCCCTCAAGTCTGCCCCTGGAACCACAACAGTAAAAACTAAAATTGGTAAATCACCCTGCCAAGACTGGTGGTCAGAGACACAAACATGAACCTCTGTGAGAGATTTGGTAGTTTTGGACATTTGGCCCTTCTTGGTTGGAAGGGCTTTGTTACAGGTTTAGTGCAAAAACGGGTGAGAATACGTTTTTTGATAAACAATAGTGGATGGGCATCCATTTAAATGCGTAAATTACCTGAAACTTTAAGAATATTCACTGTCTGCCTTGTTAGAGCCAGATGCCACCCTGTGCTTCGAGGCAAACTGTGAACTCTGTGACTTCTCTGAATCCATTTTTAGCTCTCTGATTTTAGCGCTTTGATTTTTCTATTTATGATTTTCCATGACAGAGGAGTGAGTTGATTTATTCCTTGATATGTTTTGAATAAGTTATGGAAAACGGATTTCAGCAGCTCCTTATTCATCTGAGGGTCTGTGACCTCTGGACTGCCTCAAGGCTGTCTCTTCAACCTCTCTTTGGGGGGTTTTCTCAACTACTTCAAGTTCTTAGGATCTTCATTCTTCAGATGAAGATTTCAAGGTTAGCGTTTATAGGATGAGTCTCTATGCTGCCAAATACAAGTCTGCTTCTCTAGTGAACAGGTAATTCTGACAGATGAGCAAACACTTGAGAAGAAAGATCTTCGTCTGGAATAGCTCAGGGCTCCCTCTGCACATGTGACATCCATGTGTAAAGTGCATGGCCTCTGGTATCACCATCCTCTAAACTGAGTTTGCTCTCATTTTCTCAGAGCTCATCTGTACCTGTCAAGTACGGGTTCCATTCAACTCTGTGCTGTCACTCAAGGGATTTCCTACATCCGAGTGACCATTCTACTCCAAACACCATAGACTCTACCTACCCACATGCATCCATTTTGTTCTTTCATTCCTTCAAGAAAGAATTATTTCTCTATTCTGCAGTGATTTCTTCAGAAAGGTATTTTTTTTCCATTTGAAAAGAGACTCTTTTCTCTCCCACTCTGGAAAAAGTGCTGAATTTGGGGTCTGTGTTTATGCTGAATGCAAGGTGGAATGAGTTACTAGAAGAGGTACAATTGAGCATCCACAAAATGATTGTCCTAGGTGGCGTTTTAAAAACAATTCCTCATTAGTTGGGCTACAGAACCAAATGGCTATATTACTTCTGTATCCATGGAGCCAAGCTTGCTTTAGTAAAAACCTGTAAAGAAATATCACCACTTAATGCTTTCTTCAGAAATAACACCTAAAAACTGAAATGAAATACCACTATCCACAGGAAAAAAATTATTTTACAAGATGGTTGTGCAAGCAAGCAGAATACTTTGTTTTATAACTTGCTTTGGAAAACATAATATAGAATTGTGTAATAGAATTGTTATCAGAAGTATGATCAGAAGTATGAATAAGCTTTCCTTAACTACATAGCCTTGTTCAAGCTCTATTTCAATAGAAATTATTTTCCCAACCATGAAGTTCTAGTTCTTATTCTTACAGGCATAAGAGAAAGCAACTAGAAGGCTATTTTGGCAAAACTCTTTAAATTTACTTTTTAGTTGCGTCATAACTAAATAATAATCACAGTAAATATACATATGTTCTTTTGTAGTTTTGGTTTTTTTTTTTAAAGGAAAACATTAAGTCAGCAAAGTTGAGAAGCACTTACTAAATGTCTATTGTGCATCTAGCACATCTACTATGTTATGAATGGAACCCGTACTTGACAGGTACAGATGAGCTCTGAGAAAATGAGAGCAAACTCAGTTTAGAGGATGGCGATACCAGAAGCCATGCACTTTACACATGGACATCACACGTTATATGCGTAGATGTGCTATATGTGTAAAAATCTCAAAAATACAGAATTATCCAGTAAAAGCCCTTGCCAACAATGATTATTTTATTACCTCCATTGCTTAGATAAAATTAATAATAAATATTAGTGAGATGATATGGCTGCTTCAGCACACGGATACTTTGGCATCACTGCATGGCTGATACTAACAAAACTTAACTCGTGGTCATGGAACTGTCTGGTTCCTCTATCCCTGAGGATCAAGCAGTTTTTGCCAGCTTTCGATTTACAGACAAAAGCAGTTCTCATGGGTGACTGTGTGCCTTTCCATGGGTCTTGGAGGAATCCTTACTCATCTGAACAACATGGAAACAAAAGAAGGGTTTGGTAGAAAGGGTACTTAAAGGTTAAGCCAAAAGAGTATGTGCACCACTGTGCTTGAATTCCATTGGCTAGAACTCAGGCACATGGCCTAGCCTAACCATAAAGGTTGACTGGACACACATTCTAGTGGGATGTCCAGTAAAAAAAGAGGAAAACGATTTTAGTGTGTTGACAACTCTGTGATAAGACAGTAGAAAAGAACATTCAATGGATCTAGAAAGTCAGATTGTGAGACTTGGTTAATATCACCAAGTGGCATCATAAAGGATGTGAACTCTTCAAAGTATTTGAGGGATACTATTCTTGCATAAGTGAATTTAGGCGTCAAGAAATAAAAAGGACAATTTTAGAGAGGCATACTAAAGTGGTCAATATATGAAATTAAGTTTCAAATTAAAATGTGCTGTAATATGTCTGCCTTGAACAAATGTATGACAAGCTGTATGTATTCCGTATCTACATTTTATAATTTGATAATGTAATATACACATAAATCTATATGCCACATGTATGTAAATATGCACACAAATTCTCATGGAGTCATGACATCAAGGTAAAAAATACTCAACATTTTTCCTGCCAGTGTGATACCCGTATATCCCTCACCCATGCCCCTGTCTCTAGGCAACACCCATCTACTTTATGTTACTCTAGACTCATGCTTCTGTCCTTGGATCTTATCAAAATAAAAGTAATACTCCTTTCTGATGCTTTCTTTCACTCAATACCATTATCTTTGGGTATATCCATGCCCTTGCATGAATCAACAGCACCTTCCTTTCCATTGCAAACTTTGCACTATGCAAATATGTATAATTTTCTTGCCTATTTGTCAGTTGGTATACATTCAAGTTACGCTCAGAGTTTTCTATGCACAAATAAATCAGCTGTGAATATTTACAGACAGGTCCTTTTATGGGCATATGTTTTTTATTTCGTTTGGATAAATATAATGCATAGGAATGGAATGGACAAATCAAAGCTTTGATTTGTTTTTGGCATTTTTGTGCCTTCATTTTGGTTAATTTTTCTACTTTGTTTTATCTTACTTGAACTATCATCATACTTTTAAAAATATATGGTGGTTGCTATGAGTTTTTTGGCTTCGTCTCTGTCCCAGTACTGGGTATCAAACCCAAGGTCTTGCACTTTTAGGTAAGTACCCAGATATCACAATAATTATCATTAAAGAATTTGAGCCAACCTTCAAATAATATACTACTTCAGCTATAGTGTTATGATCTTCATAAAAGTATATTTCCAATTCCTTCCTGAAAATTTTTCACCATTACCATAACTGGTACTACATTATATAAACACACATTAAGTCATTGTTATTTTTACTTAACAATAATGTTTGATGCAATTAAATTATAAAAGAAAAATTTTGTTTTCCTTTATTTGTTCATTTTTAAACTCTTCTTGTCTCCTCTTCTAACATATTAATATTCTACTTAGAAACGTTTCTTTAAAATGTTCTTCAGAGAGAGTTGCTCCTAGGGAAGACTTCCCTCCAATTTTTTGTGTCTGAGAAAGCATTGATTTTTTCCTCTACTTTTAGAAGATATTTAATCTAGACACAGAATTCTGGGATGACAGGTTTCTCTCTCTTCCCCTCCTCCCTCCCATTTGGCTTCTCTCTCTTTACCTCTAAGCCTTCTCAAGCTATCTTTCATTTGACTGCTTGCTTGCAGGCTTCTGATGAGAAGTTTGCTGTCATTGTCCTAGTTCTTTGTGGGCAATATCTCATTTCCCCTCCAATTACCTTCAAAGTTATCCCATGCTACTTCACATCCAGAAATCTTAGTGTGAAATTCTTAAGTGTGGATTTTATGATACTTACCAGATTCTGGTGTTTTCTAATCTTGTTGGGCTCATTTGCTTTGAGTTTTTGATAATTTTGAAAACATCCAGCTGTTATTTCCTCTGCTCTGTCTTCTTCCAGGAGTCCAGTCATGCCAGCACTGCCCATTTACAATTGTCTTAGAACTCTGAATCCTCACTTCTTCTCTATCTCCCACCCTGACCCTCCGTACTTTGTGTTTTTGTCTGCATGGTCTATTGGCCTCTCTTAAATGTCACTCATGCTTTTCTTTGCTGTGTCAAGCCTATGGATAAGCCCTCACCCTGAAGGCATTTTTTTTATCTATGATACTGTGCATTGAATTTTTTGCATTTACACTCTGTTCTGTCTAGTCTCTCTGTATCAGTGACTTGTCTGATGTTTCACACAGACTTTTTTTTTCATTATAGGCTTTAATGTATAGTCATAATTACTTCAAAGTTTGGTCAAATAATTCTGACATCAGCGTCATAACTGAGTCCAGTTTCTGTGGTTACTTTATTTCTGCAGATTATTTTTCCATGCCTAGAAAGAAAAATGTTTCAAAGATTCCTGCTGGGATCCAGACATCTCACACAGGACAGCAGATACTATTGTAAATATTTCTGTATTTGGAGATGAGCGTGTCTTTATTGACAGCCTATTAGTGAGGGACTTGTGTTAACTAAACTAATCAGAAGCTGGGCTGTTTGAGATTTGTGGCACTGGCTAGCCTCAGCTCACCACAGGTTTCTGATTCCTCTAGTGATGTTTTCGGTCTTGAGTATGAGATTGTTGCCTGAGGTGACTGAGTGAGTGCTTGCTTTCCCCTTGGTACTGTGTTTTCCCTGCACCACTCCTCAGAGAGGATCTGTTTCTTACAGCTCTCCCAGCTGTCCTCCACTCTCATTTTTATTCAACAGCTGTTAGTCTAGTGGTAGGGGAGAGAGAGGGGACACTTGCTAAGATTTTAATTAAGCCTCAATCTTAGGTTAATATAGAGTCTGTGGGTCCAAAGGGGGTCTATTTATTCTTCATAACTGATTTCTCTCCCAGCTGTAATGCTGAGCCTGGAATTTCTTCTTATTCTTTCCTATGACTAGTGCCATCTCTAAAACTCCCTTTCCTAAACTACAGCAGATTCACCAGTACCGTAAAACTGCCTGGTTAATGTTGTTAATGCTATTAACACCACAACCAGCCACCCTCAAAAACCCAGCTCTTGATCCAAAGGGAAACAGGGAAGATGGCTGGGGAGGGAGTTCCTAGTTCCCCAGCACCACCGAGTACCATGAGGAAATACATTGGAGGGGTATAAGAAGCTTCCTGGAATAAACCGAGAAGATTACATTATCTGAAGTCCTCAAAGACTTCTGCCCCAGCTTCTTCAGCTTAATTAGCTGTATTCTCTCCCTAGCCTTGTTGTCAATATATGTTACAAAAGAGCATTTTTGTGCAAGCATGCAATGTTCTTGGAGCACCCTCCCCACCAAGTCCCACTCCCCTCCCACTTCCACCCCTCTCCTGGTCCCCTTGTTCCTCAAATTGTTTCTCTTTTGCTTTTATGTGATCTGCACATCTCTGATCTTATGTATCCATAAAGTCTAGGACGTACACATAAGAGATTTTCTGAGGATGACTTAATTCCTTTAATATCTCCACTTTTGACCATTTTCCTGCAAACAACAAACTTGGTTCTTTATGATTGAAATAATTTCTGTTGTGTACATATACAACATTTCCTTTAACCATTCCTCTGTTGATGGACACCTGGGTGGGTTCCATAACTTCATTGCTATAAACAGTGCTGCAATAGACATTGGTGAGCAGGTATCTCCAGGAACTAACTTTGAAGCTTTAGGTAAATACTCAGGAGTGGTCTAGCTGGGTCATTTGGAAGTTCTGTCTTTAGTTTTATTAGGACCCTAAACACTGACATTTGTAGTAGCTGGACTACTTTTCTGTCCTACCAACAGTGTACAAGAGTTCCCTCTGATCCCATCCTTACCAGCACCTGTCCTCTTTTTCTAGGTACTTTTGACTTGCATTTCTTTCATACCTAAATCAGGCCAGCTTTTATGGCCATTGGCGGCATCTTCCTACTAGTTAGCTGTAGTGATATTTTATTTGTATGTGTAGCATGAGTCTTAAAAGTTCTTATTAATAAAATCAAACCTGAGC
>CABHPR010108072.1:0-16091 GCA_902168415.1 Peromyscus melanophrys | reverse complement strand
AACTGTAAACGAGACCCAGAAGATAACTATGAACAGCAGCACCCACAGTGACTTACGACTGGTCATCGTTTTCATGGTTTGAATTGTCCTATGAGACAATCACAGAAACTCATCACGTAATGAAACAGAAAGGAAATCACACACAGGTGCGGCACACTCATGGCTCCTGATTACTTTGCTCTCAGTTAAGTCATTCTCAGGTGACATCGTGGCCCTCCTGGCTGCCCCTGCTGTCTCCCAGCCTCTGTCATCCCATTAGCTTTCAGTTTGGAGCCCACCAACAGCTAAGCTACCAAGAACTTGAAGTAGGCAGGACACTCACATCTAGGTGGATCCTCCAGGTTATACCACCTCCCAGATTCTCTTTTCTCTCCTCTCAACCACAAAGAGCAGACCAAACACTTCACTATGAACCATAACAACGTCTAATAGAAGGTGGCCCACCAACCTTCATGTGGTCCCTTTCTTTATCACCAGTTTTTCTGGCACCTCTCAACCTTAAAATGAATTACTTTAAAACTCTTACCTATTACTTTAAATAAACCTTGAAGCTTTAGCCCGTTTTCCCCTCCATTTATATGAACATTTGACTTTGATATGAAGCCTGACTTATCTTTTGCAGGTTGGATTAGCTGGGTGAGGTTACTGCTCAGTAGTACAGATTTTGGGCACCAGCCCAGGAATATAAGTAAAGACTAATCATATTGTTGAACACCATCCTTATAAAACTTTCTACCCCTCAGAACTTCTTAGAATCACCCTTTGCACTGGAATTCTAGTTTATACACAAAAAGAGCTAGCTCCAGAGAATAAATATTGCCCCTTACCCACTCTACTCCTGGTTTTCATACCTTTAACATAAAGGCCGGGTTTGGTCTCATTTCTAAGAACTGGGTGAGCTTGGTGGGGAGGCTCCTTCTGTGGCCAATAGGGTGCTACCACTGTATGGCCTTCCTGCACCAAAACACATCACAGATACAAGCTGCAGGGCATAGGGTAGGGGCTACTTTTCAGTGGGATTCGCATCCTTCACCCTAAGGGGGAATCTGGATGGCAAAACCACAGTGACCAAGTCAAGCAGAGGCTGAAACAAGAGGCAGAATAATCTGTGTTATACTCAAATATCATTGCAACAGACGAAGACGTCAGGGCTCTAAGTCTGATAAGCAGGTGGTAATACTCCCATGGTAACTTGAACTTGGGAGTTTCTACCTGAGCCTTGCTGTCAAGACCCAGTTACCAAGATGAAAATGCACATTATCCTGTGAACAGCACACTACGTAAAACAGGAATTGAAGAGAAACCACCTTGAATGTGATTGATTTAGAGAAAACAGTAATGTTGATTACATCTCAGATTAACAGGATGATGGTCACAGGTTCGAATCCACCTGGGATCTGTGTTCTTTTTCTGATAGAATGAGTCCCAGGAAGAATAGGTGCCTTGGACACATGCATTGGGTTCACAGGAGACAGCAGTTGGTCCCTGGTGGGGGGGGGGGCTTTATACGTCTTGCTTTCCTTACCCTTTATAAGAGCTTATAAGATGTTTGAGCACATCACCAACCTCCACTTCTCCTTGCTGTTTTTTGTAGAGTCTCATGTAGCCCTGGCTAGCCTCAAACTCCAGATCTTCCTGCTTTCACCGTCTAATCTTAAAAACAACAACAAACAAAAACATAAAACCAGACAAGTTAGACTTAAGTCCTCTTTCCAAAAGAAAATCCTGACTTTTCAGCATCGTTAGTCATGTGCTATCAAATGAGCATAACAATACTTTTTTTTTCCATACAATGGCTTTTGAAAAAACTGTTTTAACTTTATGTGGCTCGGTCTGAGTCTCTAAATTAGAGATTATTCTAAAGGAGTCTATTGGAAAGGAAAATATTTGGGAAGGGTTTGGTTCAGCTGTTTCTGTGAAGCCAGGTGGTGGTAACTTCCCAAGACCACAGCCTCTCTGAGTCACATGGATTCACAGATTTTAATGGGTTCTTTACATGGAGACATTGATATTTTATGTGTATTGACATTGTTTCACGAGACAGGCATACTAGGACTTCCTGTCTTCATGAACTGAGAGTAAAGAGAGAATGAGTAAAGAGAGAGTTTAAATCATTTACCAAGATCATCCAGTGAGTTCTAAACAAGGGTGAGTCCAAGGTTCATGTTCTCGTGGTCTCTGGCTCTCTGAGCATTTTCTACACTCAAACGCATGTGATGTGACCAGGTTCAGGCAGGTTCCAGGGACTGCTTATTTACTGCCATTATGCTTAAAAGTCTCTCTGTCTCTCTGCATCCTTATGGCTATATTGTGCCTTAGCCCTCCTGTGTAAACCCTCCTCTTCTCTGCTTTTTATAAGCCATGCAGAAGCTCCTCTGCCTTCATGTTCTGCCTTCCACCATGCTCAGACACATGGAGCCAAGAGAACATGGACCAATCTGCTAAAAGAAACCTTTAGTGTAGCTGAAGTTTTCCTATGTCCCACCCGGTCTGCAGCTGCTCAGACCCAAGTAAACACACAAAGGCTTATATTAATTAAAACTGCTTGGCCATTAGCTCAGACCTACCCCTGACTCGCTCTTAGATTTAAACTCAGTCCATTTCTGTTAATGTATATGTTGCCATGTGTTCCGTGGCTTTACTTATGTGCCATTACATGCTGCTCCCTGGATGGCAGGCTGATGTCTCCTGACTCATGTAGCTAGAGTTTTCCTGCCTGACCCACGGTCAGGACAAATCTCTCTCACCCGCCAGTCCCACAGCCGCTCAGACCCAACCAAGTAAACACAGAGACTTATATTGCTTACAAACTGTATGGCCGTGGCAGGCTTCTTGCTAACTGTCCTTATATCTTAAATTAATCCATTTCTATAAATCTATACCTTGCCACATGGCTCGTGGCTTACCGGCATCTTCATATGCTGTTTGTCATGGTGGCGGCTGGCAGTGTCTCCGGCTCAGCCTTCCACTTCCCAGAATTCTCTCTTCCTTGTCCCGCCTATATTTCTTCCTGCCTGACCACTGGCCAATCAGTGTTTTATTTATTGACCAATAAGCAACATGTTTGACATACAGACCATCCCACAGCAGACTCAGCCTTCCTCTTCCCAGAATTCTCCTTGTCTGCTTATCCCACCTATACTTCCTGCCTGGCTACTGGCCAATCAGTGTTTTATTAAACCAGTGTACAAAAGCATTATCCCACAGCACTTTTGGCCTTTGAGTTCTTGGTGGTGAGCATTTCATCACAGCAGCAACAACTAATACAGAAATGCTGGGAGTCCAGGGAGAAGACTGTTAGCTCTCTTTCACAAATCTCAGGCAGATTTTCAAATGTGTAAAGTGTGGCTGAAGTTTTTCTTATGGTCCCGCCGGGCTCTGATGGCCCTGCATTCCCGCAGCCGTTCAGACCCAAGTAAACACACAGAGGCTTATATTATTTTTAAACTATGGCTGTGGCAGGCTTCTCACTAGCTAGCTCTTATATATTAAATTAACCCATTTCTATAATCTATATTTTGCCACGTGACTTGTGGCATTACCAGCACTTTTACATTTTGCTTCTCATGGCGGTGGCTGGCAGTGTCTCCTCTGCTCTGCCTTTCTCCTTCCTCTCTCTCTAGTTAGAATGTCCCACCTAACCTTATTCTGCCTCACCATTGGCCAAACAGCTTTACTTGTCAACCAATCAGAGCAACACATATTCACAGCATACAGAACAACATCCCCATCATTTCCCCTTTTCTTTCTATTTAAAAGGAAGGTTTTAACTTCAACATAGTAAATTAATATATAACAAATTTATACATAGCAGTTTTCAAGCAAGAATTATAGTTACAATATCTAGTCTATTTTTATTTGGCAAAATTAAAGAAAATATTCTATCTATCCTATATTTGTGAGTCTAAAGTTCCATATCTAATTTATCTTTTATCATAACCAAGGAAAATTATAACTATCTAGTCTTCAACTACATCAAAGACCTCAGAAGGATATAATATTACCTAAGTAAACAGGAAGAGCATTGTAAGCAACTTCCAAAATCTAGAATGACAGAGACAGCTGGCTGCCTGGACAGTCACCCAAAGTTCTTCTGCAATGTTGGGGCATTCATTCTTCAGCCTACAGGCCTAGAATCTCTCAATCGCTTCTCTCTGTGTCCTGTAGAATGTTTGACAGTCTCCTCTGTGAAGCAGGAACCTGAAGGACCATCTTGTCTTGCAAAGTTCAGTGGTCACCTTCCTATGGGTCCTGCATGTCCAATTTATATAACATACTGTCAATCAGTTGACAAAAGGGCACATTTTTTGCCCAGTGGCTAACTTTTGCCACAAAGAAAACAAACTCCATAATGAGTTTCTTCAATATCCATCATCTTCCTTGAAGTATTTGGTGCTGCCAGGAGCAGATGTGTCTCATTGTCCAGGAAAGTCTTAAGTTTTTAAAACATTTTAAATGCTGTATTCTGTAGGTCTTTGAAGTGTTTGAAGATTACCTACCTCACTGAATTATATCTATGTATACCTAGAAAACTTAACATGACTACAAGTTTAATTATCATAGAGATTTTCTGTCATTGACAATGAATGACCCTTGTTAAGGGTTTATTGCTGTGAGAAACACCATGACCACCACTACTTTTTTTTTTTTTTTTAGTTTTCAAGACAGGGTTTCTCTGGCTATCCTGAACTTGCTTTGTAGACCAGGCTGGCCTTGAACTCACAGAGATCCACTACCTCTGCCTCCTGAGTCCTGGGATTCAAGCAGTGTGTCAGCACAGTCAGGAACATGCCAGGCCCACAGCAACTCTTACAAAGGCAAACATTTAATTGAGGTGGTGGCTTACAGTTTCAGAGGTTTAGTCCATTATCATCATGGCAGGGAGCATGGCAGCATGCAGGCAGACATGGTACTGGAGAAGGAGCTGCTGCATCTTGATATGCAAGTAACAGGAAATAGACTATCTCACTGGGAGTAGCTTGAGCATAGGAGACTTCAAAGCCCACCCCCATGATGTCACACTTCCTCCAATAAGGTTACACCTACTCCCACAAAGTCATACCTTCTAATAGTGCCACTCCCCCTGGGGGTATTTTCTTTCAAACCACCACAACCCTCTTCTAAGACATAGTGCTACCTTTTAGAAAAGGCTTTAGAATGATCCAGAGAAAACCTCTATGACAAAGTAGCCCTGACTCCAAACATTACAGATGGACAAGGAATTGAAGACTTTGGTACATTGAAGGCAAGCACAGTAACTGTAAACTTTAAACCCAGCCGGTTCCTGTATAAATTAACACAGCTCCCCACAGTAAGGACCTAGCATAGGAAGCACATGTCCACTCAAAGCATAACTGTTTGGTTTAGGAAAGGAGTTGACAAAAAATTATCCTTCAGAAGTGAGCTTGTTGGGAGAGAGAGCCTTGTAACCATGGAGCCTTGAGGTGGGAGAGCAATTGAAAAGGAAGGAGACAGAGTTCCAAAGGCAGAGAGTGGGTTCTCTTCAGATTCCAGAGGGGATGGTTAATGTGATAGTTCAGGAAGTAAAAGCACCTGTCACCAAGACTGCCAACCTGAGTTGTCTCCAGGTGGAAGGAGAGAACCAATTCCTGAAAGTCACCCTCTGACCTCTACACATCCACATATGTACACGTGGGTGCACACACAGACACAGACAGACAGACAGACAGACAGACACACACACACACACAAATGTAATAAAAAATGAAAATAAAACCTGGAGAAGAGCCCCGTGAAGAGGGGCAGCTGAAAATAAGATCAGGAGAGATCTGTACTACAAGACAGCATGGTGAGCAGCCAGAAGGAAGGAGGAAGGAAGGAAGGAAGGAAGGAAGGAAGGAAGGAAGGAAGGAAGGAAGGAAGGAAGGAAGGAAGGGAAGGAAGGAAGCAGAAACAGAGAGAGGAAGGATGCTCAATGATCACACAATAGTAATCTACTCAAATCTGTACTATTGTGTACAGAATGTGCCAGTTTCAACCAAAAATGAAACATGTCAAAAGGAAGAGGACAAAATGACACAGTCCTGTGTTGTGGGACAAATAACTGTCCCATATATGGCATTGATATGGGAATTTTCTCACAGAAAAATTTTTAAAAATCACTATTATTATATGGCAAAGTCCATAACAAGAAAAATAGACTGGATGGACATGGTGGCATATACTTTTAATTCAGGTACTTGGGAGGCTGAGTCAAGTGGACCTATGTGAGTTTATGTCCATCCTGGCCTATGGAGCAAGTTCCAGGATAGCAGGGCTACACATAGAAACCCTATCTCAAAAAAATTACAGAAAGGTGAACAGCATTCCAACTATTGAAAAATGAAAGACAAAGAGACATTTTCCAAAGACAACCATAGAAGAAGATCATATTAGCTGTAATAAGAATTATGGCCGACTGCCAGGAACCAAGCAACAAGACGAAATCCTTAAAAGGCTTAAAAAAATCAATGGGGTCCAGAGCCTTAGCAACATGACTTTTAAAAGTGGAGTAGAAATGTTTTCTTTTTAATATAAGCCAAGACATAATTCTTTACGAGGAGTTTTTTATCATGAAGGGATACGGAACCAGCAGTCAAGTTAATTCTGTACAAAGAAATATGATTGTGAAAATGAAGAAAAGTGAAGTAGAGTTGGCTTTCCTGTACTTTCAATTCCTGTAAAAGATAAACAGTTTTATAAAACAAATATAGCAGGTACCACCCAGTGTGACTAGTGCATGCAAAGGTCAAATGTATAACAGCAAAGGCCAGAAGAACGCAATGGGGTAAGTCAAGAAAACCATCTTGAAATCCTTATGTTGCATAGGAAGTAGAATATTATTTAAATGTTCATTAATTAAGAAAAATATTGTTCTTGCCTCTTGCCAAGTGATGTTCTGTGCTGCCAACAAGAAAGTCCTCACCAGATGCATTCTCTGGACCTCAGACCAGATCCTTCCTGGAGTTACCCATGAAGCTTTTGCATTTCTGGTTTATGTGAGTTCTATGACTCATTCGACAAAGTTGTACCGTGGCATCAACAAGGTATGAGTTGACACATCAGAGTTCATGGTCACATCCCACTTACCACACTGCAGTGAGTCAGATGACATTTAGACCAAGGACACACATTTCAGGACCATGCCCTAGATTTCCTGTAGATTTGCTGTAGATTTCTATTGGCTCCTCATCTGATGACTGTCAAGTGTCAGGTCCTCTCATCTGTCAAGATATAAAAGGATCAGCTGTGAGTCACATGTTTATTCACCAAAAAGCCAAAACCAAAACCCAGACTGACAGGTCACCCCGGAACAGCTCCAGGACACCCCTGAGGTCATGATTTGGAGGTGGCAGATGGTAGTATTGTATGGTGCTCTTTTGGAGGAAATGGTATCTTTTCTAGGGTCAAGAATAGAACTGATCCGAACAGAAGCTACCACCCATGACTGCCAACTGCTGCAGAATGCAAAGTGTTATGTGGTAGACTATATGTTCTTTAGGCCTGAAGACACCTGCAACTTTTCTGTAATTCTTAACTCATTGCAATCATTTGGATGGTGACTGTCCCCCAAGACACATTTGTTAAAGGTTTGGGCCCCAGGATGGTGTGACTAGTAATTAATGAAGCCCTTGAGAGGTGCAGCCTTGGATTGTTACTGTTGTGACAAGAAATACTAACTTGAACAGGATATATTGGGCTGGGGAAATGGTTCAGTGATTAAAGAGTTTGTCATGCAAGTGTGAAAACCAGAGTTCAAATACTCAGGCTGCAAGTAAATGCCGGGCGGGCATGGGGGCACATCTGTAATTTCAGGCTCAGAAGGCAGACACAGGGGATCTCTAGAGCAAGCTCGCTAGCTAAAGTATCCATGCCGGTGAGCTCTGTATTTGATTGAGAGACCCTGCCTCAATGAATAAGCTGGAAGAGCAACTGAGGAATACCGAAGACATCAACCTTGGTCCTCAAATGTGTGCCACACGCAAATGCACTTTCATGCTTGCATTAAAAGAAAGGAAGAATAAAGATGGAAATATTTCCTTGGGCTCATGGTTTCAGACCAAGGTTGGCTGCTTCCATTGATCTGGGAGCAAGGGTGTGGGAGGGTCATCACAGAGGCAAGATGGTGCAGCAGGGGAAGCTGCTTAACCCATGGTGGCCAGGAAACAGAAAGACAGACAGAGAGGAAGGGATCAGGGCCAGCTATACCTTTAAAACCTTGTCTTACTTCCCTACTTTCTCTAACCTCGATGACCCAAACCTTCTATTAAGGTCACTGATCAGTGGACAAATCCACCAATGAAGGTAAAGCCCTCATGATCCAATCGCTTCCCCAAAGCCCACTGTCTGGCAACAAGTATTTCATCCAGGACTTTGGTATTCAAATCCTAGCAGGCCTTGTAGGTCTGTGGGCCATTGGAGGAATGTCCTTTAAGGAAGCAGTGAGACCTTGGGTTCTTCTTGTTGCTTTTTTGTTTGCTGACCAGGAGGTGAGACATTCATCCTGTCACACGCTCCCTGCCAATGCCATCTTGTACCGCCACCAGAGACCAAAAGTATGGTGATATTTTATTTTTGCTGAAATGTGATTTTATTTGTATGTTAATAAATAAAGTTGCCTGGGGGTCAGAGCTAACAAAAAGCCATAGCAGAAGTCTGGCAGTGGTAGCACACGCCCTTAATCCGATCACATGGCAGGAAGAGTCTGTGTGTTTAAGGACATAGCCAGCTTGGAGACACACGCCTTTAATCTCAATACCAACCATAGAGACCTGGAGGTCTGTATAGACAGGCAGTGACGAGGAGGTCATGTGGTTGGGTTTACAACCAATGAGAAGGCAGAACAGAAAGTCAATAAAAAGACAGACACACAGGAAGTAGGTCTCTTTCTGAGGGGAAGGACAGCAGCAGCGGCCGCTGGTAAGAAGGTGGTCTTGGTCTCAGCTTTTGGCTACTGCTCTCTGATCTCTGGGCTCTTAACTCTGCATTTGGCTCTGTGTTTCTTATTTAATAAAACCGTTTAGAATTACATCTACACAAAAGCAAGGGCTTCTCCTGACCATCAACTAGACTCTCCTAAGCTTTAGCCCAAAGGAACCTTTTCTTTTTGTAAGCTAATTGTCTCAGGCATTTTGTAATAGTGACAGAAAGCTGATTACTGCAGTCATTTGGATGTTAAAATGTGTTAAGAATCCTATCAAATGGAAAAGAAAAAAACAGCTCTCCACAAAGTGATCCAAGTTTTCATGTCATCTACCAAATAGTCCTCAAACATTTCATCATGTTCACACACGCACACTGGTGTTGCCATCTGTATCGTCCCAAATTACCATCAATTCGTGGATTAAGCTTTTCATTCTGTTTTGTCTATATTCTATTTTCCACCAATGAGTGTCACATAACTGGGTTTTGTTTCATTATTTTTAAAGCATGACACTTTGTTTTGGGAGTTAAACCTAGGCTCTCATAAATGCTAGGCAAGCATTCTACCACTGAGCTATATCCTCAGCCTTATAAAAAGAAAATATAGCCCAGCCTGGCATCAAACTCATGATATTTCCAAGGTTGGCTCTCAACTCCTGATCATCCCGCCTCCACTTCCTGAGTGCTGGGATTACAGGCATGTACCCCAATACCTGGCTCTAGATATCTTATCTTCTAAGATAAAGTATTTTTTTAATAAAAAAGATTTATTTTTATTTTTTTAATTCACATGTGCCTGTAACTTCAGCACTGGCAGTTGAGGGTGGGAGACAGGAGGATGATTCTGGGAGCTTACTGGCCTTTCAGTCTAACTGGAATAACAAACTCCATGTTCAGTTAGAAACTGTCTCAAAAAAAAGTGAGTTGAAGAATGAGAGAGGAAGATAGCTAATGTGAACCTGTGGCCTTCATACACCATGCACAAGTCTATGCACCTAGACATCCAACACACACACACACACACACACACACACACACACACACACACACACACACACACACACAGAGAGAGAGAGAGAGAGAGAGAGAGAGAGAGAGAGAGAGAGAGAGAGAGTTCTCTAACAGTGTCCTCACTAGAGCATCAACTGCTACCTTATCACAAAAAGGTGGACACAATTCACATAATCATTCAGCACCAACTATGGTGGCACCAGCCACTATCAACAACCCTTGAAAGCAGAGGAGAAACCCCCTGGTGCAAATGAATGAGTCACATCTAAACTCTATTCCCTTATCATTACCCATGAGGACACTACTGTCATTTTGGTTGCAATGGTACTTTATCATATGGGACACTCTCATGCATTTGGGGATGCTCACCTTTCTTTGCCTCTTGCTCTACATGCCTGTAGGAAGCCGTAACAATCCCTAAGATTCCCACACAGATGACCAGATCTCACCTTTTGCTGAGAACCTGTAGTCTAGATGATGAGATCTCAGGAGGAAACAACCTTTAATAAAACTGTTTTGGTGGAAGGGTGGAAGTGATATTTGAGATAATTATGAGTGAGAGAGAATGGGAATGGAAGATAGAAGATCCAAACAGAAGTTCTTAACACTAAAGAATCCTTTCAGATCCATAAATTCACTACCAAGGGCACAAGCTAAGGCTTGGGGTTTGTACTATTCCCTTTCAGAGACATTACCATGAAAACAGTAGAAAAATGAATGCTGGGTGTGACCTATGGGTGCATGTGTGGGTGATACAAACTCTGAGAACACAATCACTGTATAAGAAGGGGGAAAGATAATAGACCATACAAAATGGAAATCAGAACCGAGCCTGGGCATCATCCCAGAGCAATGAGGCAGAAACAGAAAATGTAAAGCAGAAACAGGTGTTCAGAGGGAAAAACTGGTAGAGGAGTCTTAATCTGAAAGTCAGTCAGGGAGCTAGAAGTTCAGATTAAAGAGCTCTTCAAAAACCCAGTAAGATTTTATTGAGAAAGTATGGAAAGTCAGCTGAAAGGTATGGAATAGAGGAATAAAAACATCAGTATCCACATATCTATACTTTTAAAAGATAATTTATTTATATTTTTGGTATATCTGTTTGCTTTCATATATGTATGCACACCCTGTAAGTACAGTACTCTCAGACGCCAGAAGAGGGCATTGAATCTGTTTGAACTGGGGTTATTGACAATAGTAAGTCACCATGTGAATGCTAGGAATTAAACCCAGGTCCTCTACATGAGCTTTTAACAGCAGAGCCTTTTCCCCAGCATTCAATATCTATATTTAGTAGAAATCCCAGCAAAGTAAGGGGAAAAAACTCAAAGGAACAGAGGGCAATTCATTATTTTCAAGTATATATGAAGATGAAAAGTAGCTTACATACTGAGTCACAAAGGAAATCTGGACAACTTGCAAATTCCTCATTTAAATGTAAATAAGAATGAAAATGCAAAATATTTGACAATGGATAATGATGAAAGCACTTTATACTGAGCCTTGTACATGCCACCAAATTATATCAGGAAAGAAATAGATATATGTAAATTCTGTTATAAAGTAGCAATGAGAAAAAGATTCAATGGTGCTGGCTTTGGCAGCACGTAACTAAACTGAGAATGAGGCAGGAGATTTGCATGGCCTCCATGCAAGGAAAAAAGACTAAATAAAACTAGTTACCCAAGTCAAGGTTGGAAAACAACACAGTGAACCCGAGAAGAGTGGAAAGCAGGAGGTCGTGAATAGGACAAGATACTAATAGCAGATAAAATGATAAGAAACCCGCCGGGCGGTGGTGGCGCACGCCTTTAATCCCAGCACTCGGGAGGCAGAGCCAGGTGGATCTCTGTGAGTTCGAGGCCAGCCTGGGCTACAGAGCGAGATCCAGGAAAGGCGCAAAGCTACACAGAGAAACCCTGTCTCAAAAAAAGCCAAAAAAAAAAAAAAATGATAAGAAACAATGAAAGTGGTCAATAGAACACAAGCTGATTCTCAGAGAAAGAAGGAAAAAGGTGAGCAATTTTGAAGTAAAATTGAAAATCAAACAATTATACAAGTAATTGGGGGTGTAACAAAAGGGTCTATCACATCTGATGTAGGAAGATCATTGTTTTAGTCATGAGAGAAAATTGGAATAGCTTTATGTTAACAATTTGCAAAGTTTGACGTGGAGGATATATTTTTGAGGCATATCACTATAAAACTGATCAGAGGAGAAATAAAAAGGACCAAATTAAAAAACACACAACACAACCCACAACCGATAATGAATCTGTGCATGGCAAGCTCCTTCCAGAGTGCAGCCATGGAAAGAGAAGACGAGTAACTTCTACAATGGAGAAATCTGGGCACTCCTTCAGCCAGGTGATAAACCTTGGAATTGAGGGGGAGGGCAGACAGATGTGGGAGTTAGTGGCAAACGGGGGGGAAGGGGCCTCTCACTCTGGAGCTATTAAGTCTCTTTTCATAATGTGTCAAGGCTTTTTAAAGTGTGTTTAATTTTTAATTTTTATTTTATTTACACATACATTATTTTTTCTCCTTTTTCCTTACAGGACCTTTGCATCTGTATTCTGGCTCCCACTTGAGTGTTTTTATGGGATTCCTGAGTGAGCAAACAAGTGGGTCTCTGTGCTCTATCTGTGTCTTGTGCCTGTTCTTAGCCCTTTCCCTTCTGTTGGTTTGTTTTGTCCTATCCCAATGTGTTAGTTTCCCTTTTAATATTGTTTTTATTATTATCCTTTAGAAGCCTGTTTGTTTTCTAATGAGAGACAGAAAGGGGGTGGATCTGGATGGGTGGGGAGGTGGGGAGGAACTGGAAGGAGTGGAGGGCGGGGAAACCATGATCAGAATATGTTATGTGAGAACAAAATGTTTTGGATATAAGGAAAAAAAGAAGAATTGTGCATGACAAACACAATCTGCTGGGAGGTCACACAGAGACAATCCACCTTTTGTAAAGCAAGCTTTCACATGGGAACGTTTATAGTCAGCTATAAACCATGCTTAAGGCCTCAGTTCCGTGACCTTCAAGGAGGCCTTACTCCTTTCCCACATGGAAAACTTCAACTTACTGGGAGTCTTTTTGAAGAGAGACTATATACTTGGTTTACAGTGAAAATGTTGTTGCCTCTTGTGCAGCTCTTGTTACTTACTGTATCTATAATCATATCCAACAAGCCACCCTATGATCTCACTGAGCAAAAAACAAGGGGAGACAAATCTCTTCAAACTCTCCTAGCAGCCACCGAAATCCTACATATGGCCGTTCTTAAGACATTTAGGGAGTCTCTCTCTTGAGAAGTCCATACTCACACTCAGGTACACACTAAGCTCCTGTCTTTCTGTTAATAATCACGCTTAAATCTGTGTTGAAATCTTTTTAAAGGGTTATTTTATTTTTAGTTGTGTGTACTGTAGGTATCTCTGTTGGGCATGTGCCCTCTGTGCTGGTGCCCTCAGAGGGCAGAGGCTTCAGATCCCTGTGGAACCGGAGTTACAGACGGTTGTGAGTCACCTATCCTGGGTGCTAGGAATCAAACTAGGTTCCTCTGCAAGAGCAGTAAGTGCTCTCCACCCCTGAGCCATCTCTCCAGGCCCTGAATGTCTTTTCTTAAGGACGCCAACTCTGCTTCACACTGACTGAGTTCTTTCCGCAGTAGAGTCGAGAATCCCATCTTCCTCCGAGTAGAGGTCTCTGAGGAGAATTCCTCAGTGTAGGGCTGTGTCTCCAGTTCCTGCTCCAGGTACCCCTGACAGGACAGTGATTTACCTCACATTAGGATGTGATGAAAAGGGCACTTTACTTCTCTCGCGTTCTTTCTCCGAGCCTTATACATCCAGTCTAATGCAGAGAAGAGCACCAGACAAATCCCTCTTGAGGGACAGCCCTCATAAAATGCCTGACCAACCCTTTTCAAAAGAAGTCATCAAAGGGGGAGAGGGAGAAGCCTGCAGGGTGGCTCTTCCCCCTCTCTGCTTCTCGGCCGCCATAATGTGAACTGTTGTGCTCCGCCACACTCTCTCTGCCACGAGGGACCCGAACCTCTGAAACTGTGAGCAGACTCTCACTAGTGTTTCATGCCGTCGTTTGTTGCACTAAAGTTAAACATTTTAACCTAGCTAGTTATCACCATTCTTCATGTCCTCCTCTACGGCCCCAGTTCAAGAACCTGGTTGAAGTCTCTCTTGGGCAGAGGAAGTGTGAATTCCAGAGCCAACAACAACTGCTTGAGGCTTTTCCCACGCCACAAACCTGCAATTTTCTAGGAATCTCTCCAGAAATCCTGTCTGCAGGGAAAGGACTTGTGGCCTCTGGTTCCACCTTGTCAGACTGTAACTCTACTCAAGGTGTCTCCAGAGCCGCCTCATGGAACTCTCACAGAGAGACGGGTGGAGGGAGGGTTTCTCAGCAACCTCTTGAGGTGTGTAACTTGGGAGTCACCAGAATGGTATCTGTGGCTAATACTAAGACAACGAATTACTTACTCTTGCTAGAAAAGCCTGTCTTATTTTCCCATACTTTCTCTTGGGAAGCACATACCGCCACTTGGATGGGTTTTTCTCTTCTCTCAACCCTGAAGCCTATATTAAAATCCCTTCAATAACATTTCCAACTTTGCTTTCCTCTATCTTTTTTTTAGTCCTGAGATTCTTTTCAGTGTTGAAGCTAAGAGTTCTAGGTTGGCCTGGGCCAAGGTCCCTAAAAATCTAGGGGCGCTCCCCAGTGTGTGGCAGTGTGGAGCTGTGTTTCTATCCTCTGACAGCTGACAAAATTACCTAAGGTTCACACTTATTTAAAGAAAAACAGGGGCTCTGTGCTTTCCCCCCTCTTTTCTTTTCTCTTTTCTTTCTTTCAATTTTTCTTTTAGCCATTCTATTTCTTTAGTGTCTGCTGCTCTATTTAAGGTTATTTATTTCTCCTTAAGCCAATTTTGGCATTGTTTATTATTTTTTAGAAGCTGACTTTCCTACTTGTTTAAAATTTGCTGCTTCATGTATTTATAATGTCCCAATCCCCTTCTCCTTCCCACGCATGCTGTCTGTGCCTTCCTCCATCCCCACATCTTTTTCTTAATCAGTTCTTAAGAGACTTCGATTTCATTTTTTTCAACGATTCTCATTTCAGCTTTGCCAACCACTACCCTGCCTCCCTGTACAAGGCACAACTGGTCTTTGTCCCTGATTTCCAACCCAGCGCTGCTAAGGGTAAGACATGAGGATCACTTGTTCCTTGTAGGGAACCGTTGGGTTATGTTTAAGTTTATACTTAAGACTGACCTAGTCTGGGGTCCCAACACTGCCAAAGATAGGATTATAAAATAGAACATTCTGTCACACTCCAGGGGGAGGAAGAATAATTAAATGATAAAAACTCCCCAACAGTGAAATGTGGGAGCAAACGGGTTGGTTGATGCCCTTACATTCTAGAAGAGTCACAGGAGGTGTGGGTGACCCTCCTCCTCATCCCTCACCCCATGTGTCCTTGCATTGATTGTTCATCTTTGCGTCGCTGATGATAAACCCTAATAGTAGCTAGGATGATTACCCGAGTGTCCTGAGCTGCCCGGTGAAACCATCCCGATGTGAAGCACCCCTCTCACTTCAAAAGGAGCAGGAGACAGTGCATGCTTGAGCCAAAGAGAAGTGACGGTGACCCAGGGACACAGATTCAGGTTGTCCTGAATACTGTGTTCCAATGTGGGAAGGGTTTCATAATGGGTTTTATAGAACTGGAGCAAGCCACAAATCAAAGTATTTTCCAGTACCTCAGTGGGAAGGCTGTGTAGGAGTGTGACAGCGAAGCAAAACTCTCTTGCACTCTCAGATGCTCTCTGATGAGAAATTCTTAGTTTTGGTTAATGGAAGCGAGTGGTCTGCTAAGTTCATATATTCCAGAGATTTTTTTTTAACCTGGTGATCAAAAGAGCATTAAGTCAGTCACAGGTGGGCAACGAGTGTCTATTAAGGGGACTTAAACTAGTCTAAGATTATCTTGGCTCTGATTGGCAGTGTTCCAACTCATCACAATCATGGAATTTTAATCAGTCAACTAGCCTGGTAGACTCTTTAGACATACGTGTGCCTTGCCCCCCACACTGCCCCCGGAAACTTCTGTTCACACTAACATGAAGAGAGGGAGTTTGGATGTCTCA
>CABHPR010108071.1:0-19624 GCA_902168415.1 Peromyscus melanophrys | reverse complement strand
TGCACCATATGTGTGTCTGGTGCCTATGGAGGCCAGAAAAGGGCATCTAACCCCTTGGAACTGAAGTTATTGGTGGTTGTGAGCCATTATGTGGGTACTGAGAATCAAACCCAGTTCCTCTGAAGGAGCAGCCAGTGACCTTAGCTACTGAGCCACCTCTCCAGACTATGACTGATATTTCAACTAGCTAGTTGAACCTTGACTGCTGTGGATATTGCTCTGTATGCTGTGAATGTGTGTTGCCCTGCTTGGTTGATAAATAAAGCAGTGATTGGCCAGTAGCCAAGTAGGAAGTATAGACAGGATAAACAGACAAGGAGAATTCTGGGAAGAGGAAGGCTGAGTCAGGAGATGCCAGCCCACTGTCCAGGGAGCAGCATGTAATGGCACACAGGTAAAGCCAAGAAACATGTGGCAACATATAGATGAACAGAAATGAACTGAGTTTAAGTGTAAGAGCTAGTTAATGGTAGGCCTGAGCTAATGGCTGAGCATTTTTGATTAATATAAGCTTCTGAGTGATTATTTTATAAGCAGCTGTGGGGTCTGTGGGTTTGGGCATAACTGTAATTCTTGCTTGATAACTGTTTTGTTATATGTAATTTTGCTATGTTGGAGTTGAAACCTTCCTTTTTGAAAAAAAAGAAAGGAGGAAGTGCTGTAGATATTACTCTGTATGCTGTGAATATGTTGCTCTGGTTGGTTGATAAATAAAACACTCTTGGCCAGAAGCCAGGCAGGAAGTATAGATGGGATAAACAGACAAGGAGAATTCTGAGAAGAGGAAGGCTGAGTGAGGAGATGCCAGCCTGCTGTCTAGGGAGCAGCATGTAATAACACACAGGTAAAGCCACAGAACTCGTGGCAACATATAGATTAACAAAAATGAGCTGAGTTTAAATGTAAGAGCTAGTCAGAGGTAGGCCTGAGCTAATGGCCAAGCAGTTTTAATTAATATAAACTTCTGAGTGATTATTTTATAAGTGGCTGTAGGGTCCGTGGGGCTGGTCAGGACCAGAGAAACTCCAGCTACACTTGACTTCTTCCATAACTGTCTATTCTGTTTTATTAAGACTTTACAAACAAATGTGAACTTATCTCTGTCTACATCATATCTATGTATGTCAATATCCTTCTAATTTAAAAGTTTTTTAAATTTTATTGAAGATGTCCAAGTATAGACATCTAATTAAAGTATGTGATCCACCTAAAGTTTAGTTATCCTGATTCTTAAGCATATTAAACAAAGGAAAGGATTTTTTCAGGATTGTTAGCTTGATATTCTTTTATGTTGAATAATTTTGTAATGAACTCAATTGATATCCAAAAGAATTGAGGAATAAAAGAAAGAGGTGGTACCTCTGTCATGAGGTCACCTGTAATTCTGTTTAGATGTGAGCATTTGTTTGGGTGAGGAACAAAAGACAGACTTGTGATTATTTCTCTAATGATCTCAAATATAATTGTAGTTTATAAACATTGCATTATATAATTAATAGGAAATATGTGTCAAATTTTTAATATATGATTCTCAATTTTATTATGAAGCTATAAAACTTCTCCAAAGCATGAAGAAATCCCAACAGATAAAAACTGTCTGCTAAAGGCAAAAATAATTGATAAAATTAGTAACATTAGCAAATATGTCAGGTCACCATCACCAAGTTATCCGTAGATGGCATATGATGGTTTGGGCACTTTTTTCCCCATGAAATTCTTATAGAGTCAAAGGCATAATGCCTCACTGAAACACTGGCCTACTTAACTCTCACTGGTGTTTTCTTGATGGTCCCTACATCATCTGGGTCAAATTGCTAAAATGACACACACAAATACACACACACACACACACACACACACACACACACACACACACACACCGCTGTGTATTAACACATAGGAAAATTTTCTCAGACAGAGAAGTTAAATGGTAGCCTCTAGAGAAGGGTCCATACTTCCTGGGTGGGTTAGAATTCCACAAAGGTTCACGCACAACCCCAAAGCAGCTCCTGAGACCCATGAAATTAAAAAGGTATAGGGAAGGACTTGCAAAGTACCAACTTAACTTTACTCTCCAGATTTCAAATAGAGGGCCTTGAGAACCAGCTGGCAGTGAATGTGGGATGCTGGAGAATCTCTTTGCTGTATTTCGCTCCATTTCTTTGCACTTGCTCAATTTTGAATCATTCTGTGACAGGTATCAGTATGCTTGTGTGTACATGTACAAACTTTCAGCAGAATGCTATTTTTTTCTGCACAATAAGATCACTAGGAAGTTTTCTTTCTGCCAATTTTGTTCATTCTTTTGTGAGAGAGCAGCAGGAGAGAACTTTGTAGGATGTTTGTTTAACACTGTGTTTCATCAGCTTAGTTCTGTTGAATGCTTGTAGCCACCTGCAGCAGACACCCTTGCCAGGCTGAGAAGTGGATGCCTTCTGACTTAATCCCATCTGTCTGGAAAGACAAATACTTTTCTGAGGTTTTGTCAGGGGAAGGTATTGAGGCTGATCTTCAGACTTAGACTTTCTATTAAATGTAGATGGAAGATGTATGGCAAGCAGACAGCTAGATGCTTTTTATTACCAGCTGCTTCCTTACATTTCCTCCCCCAATTAAAAAATTTGAAGAATCAGATATTAATACAACTCTTGCCAAAATGTTAAGATGAGTAGATCACATTTTGCTGAAAAACATCATAGTGTATTTTCCCTTGTCCTGAAATTAGAATAGCGTTTGACAGCTGTCGGCTCATGCTACCAGAAGTCATTATGTCTTGCATGGCCACTGGACCCCTTTTGTTCTTCAGTTGTTTGGGGTTTTGGGAATAATATGCATGTCAGTAAGCAGGTATTACTGTCAATCACTGTCTCCCACCTTTATGCTTTCTGAATGCCATTGAGCCACACAAAGATACTTGTCCTTACTTGAATGTCTATGAAATTTACTGAGAGGTTGTTATATAAAGAGTACATTTTATTGAGGTTTACAAAATATCACTACATATATATTACAACAATGATGTTTTAAAATTTGTTTTTATGTTAACTTTTTATTGATTTAAAAATATGTGTATAAGTGTTTTGCTTGAATGTCTGTGTACCATGTGACATAGATGTCAGAAGTTGGCATTGAACCCCCTGGAACTGGAGCTATTGAGGATTATGACCCACCATATGGATGCTGGGAACTAAATCCAGCTCCTCTGCAATAGCTTTAAATGCACTTAACCACTAAGCCATCTCCGCAGCTCCTAACCATTCATCATACGTTCAGTTCAAAAAAACAAAAGAAAACAAAACACTAACAATAACCCACCAGATTTGTGCAGCATCCTGAAAAATTTTGGAGGCACTTGGGTATAGCTCAGTGTTATAGAGTTGCCTAGCATGTATGCCCTGGGTTTAATTCCAGTACCATACACTGAATGAATGAATATACAGATTAATGAATGAATGAATGAATGAAACCATACAGAAATTTCCTAGGAACAAACTGCCATTCAAAGCATTTGATTTTGATGGATTTTATTGTTTTTATTTTACAGACAGAGGTACTATACGTGACATAGTTTTAGGCTAGCTGTGTACTGATTTAGATATGCTGTGATCCGCAGAATGTCTGCCTTTATCAGATTCAAAATGCTTCCAAACTGTGAAATATTCTGCAGAAGGGTCATCCAATTCACTCCATAAAACTCCATCCCATTTGGTGAGGAGAAAGACAGGAAGAGTGCTGCATTAGAGGCTGTCAGTCTCACTCTGAGTACTGACACCTACGCAGAAGCTTCTCAAGGGAGAACCCAGTTTGCTCAGAATACATTCATCTAGGATGGAAGGGTGAGTGGAGATGAACACCTTCTTGACTGTACTGGAGCCTGCTTAGCCACATCACAAACACAAACATCCTTGCATCCTAATAACCCATTTGTTTTTGTTAAGAGTGACACAAGGTAGATGTTTCATTCATCTAGTTTCAAGTGTGCTGTCTGACACATGATAGGTAGTTGACGTAAGTCAGTGCATTTTCTTGAATAGAAGTTAGCCATGAACCTGCAGCCTCTCAGCTTGAGAACCAGGCATCTGCTGAGCCAGTGGTCAGCACAGATGATTAGCTTATTCCATGTCCTCTTTTCTTTTCCTCTTACTTGTTTTTATTCTCAATAGAGGCATAGTTTTCATTACATATAGGGAGCTGTGATCTAATACTAGTTTACAAGTTAATAGCTACAAATTTTGAACTCTTTTTTATTGAGACAAATAAATATCAATAAACTAGTTCTAAGGAGTCTGGAGCTAATACCCCAGAATCCTTGGACAATTAAAAATGAGAAAATTTTTTTTAAAACATTACTGTAAATTATATATATTTGCTCTATTATTATTATTCTGCTTCCCTAGAGGAAGCATCATATTCACACAGTCAGGGTATGTAAAATTACTTAAAGAAACAGAGGACTGTAATGTAGCATGACTTCTAATTGGTCTTATAATAAAAACCCAGAGTCAGCTATCAAGGTAAATCCTGAAAGACCAGAGAAGTAAAGGAACTAGCCACAGTCTCCTCTTACCTCTCCAATTCCTTAGTCTGAAAAAGCAACCAAGCTCCTGTTTCTGCCTGCCTTATTTTCCTCTGTCCACCCAGCCATATTACTTCCTGTCTATCTGTACAGACCTCCTGACCCCTATGGTTAACTAATGTCTAGATTCACCCTCTATCTTCAGGCAAGCTTTATTTGTTAGAGCAAAAACAAAATATCACCACATTTCTCCCTTTTAATCAAAAATAAGCAAAGAAGGTTATAACTAATATAAGAAAACTATAAGTACAATAACTATATACAATATATACAATCAAGAATTACATTAACAATGTCCAGTCCATTACCATTTGACAAATTCAGAGAAAACACTCCATTCACTAGCCTATCTTGGTAAGTCCTAAAGGTTGCACCTTATTTACTTTCTATTCTAACTTGCATTACCAAAACTATCTTTTTTTTTGGTTTTTCGAGACAGGGTTTCTCTGTGTAGCTTTGCTCCTTTCCTGGAACTCACTTGGTAGCCCAGGCTGGCCTTGAACTCACAGAGATCCACCTGGCTCTGCCTCCCGAGTGCTGGGATTAAAGGCGTGCGCCACCACCACCACCACCACCACCACCACCACCACCACCACCACCTGGCCCCAAAACTATCTTTCTATGTCTCTCAACCTTGTATACTTTGCACCCCTTTAGTGAATTTCCTTTCTGAATCTGGTGACAACAAAAACTATAACTACAAGGTCTTCAACTCCATCAGAGACATGAGAAGGAAATAACATTACCCGAGTAAGCAGGAAGTGCAAGCAAGTGATTTCCAAAAAATGTGAGAAATGACAGAAACAGCTGGCTGCCTCGACAGTCACCCAAGGTTCCTCTGCAATGTTGGGGCTTCCATCTTCAGCCTAGAGGTCTAGAATATCTGACCGACTTTTTGGTAAAGCAGGATGTTCTGAAGGCTGTCTTACTATGTCTTGGCAAAGTTCAGTAATCACTTTCTTTTGTGTTCTGCTTGTCCAGTTTGGACAGCATACTGTCAGCAGTTGAGTTAAGAGCACTTTCTTGCCCAGTGGCTCACTTTTGCCACAAATAAAGTAAACTCCATGTGGATATTCTTCAATGCCCATCATCTTCTCTGAAGACGATTGGTGCTTCCAGGAGCAAACATGTCTCATTGTCAAAAAAAAAGAAAAAAGAACTTATGTTTTTAAAATTTCTTAAATGCCTTATTCTGTAGAGCTCTGAAGTGTTTGAAGAAAACTTGTCTAAGATATATCTGTTTGACCTTGAAAACATATCTAATATGACTACAAATTCAATTGTAATAGGTAACTAATTACTACCCTGCATTTCTTTATTATTCTAAATAGTTGATAATAATAACTTTCAAGGACTAAAAATTTATATCACATTGTTAAATGAGTTTTATAGGTATAATACCTTAAACAAGAGTAAAAATGTATGTACAGTGTGTTCTAACAAAACTAAACTCAAAATTGTATCAATATGCAGAGATCCATATCAACATAAAATACTTAAAATTAGTAGTTGTTTTTTAAAAGTAGATTCAATAATCTGCCTTTTTATCCTGTTATATCTATAACTCCCTTTTTCTTTTCAGAGTAGATTCAGTAATCTATCCTTTATCCTATCATTTCTATATTCCCTTTTTTTCTTTTTTTTCCAAAATAAGACCACTGAATCTAATATCCTTTGTTCAGCTTTTTTTTACTATTACAAATAACAACTTGACTCAACCACCACAAACAATGACAAATATCCATAACTCAGTGAAAGACCAAAATCCATACTGATGTAAAATATTTAAAACTAGTAGTTGCTTTTTTAGTTTAGAAAAATTTAGAAAAAGTAGATTCAATAATATACCTTTTTATCCTATCATTTCTATAACATATATGTAACATATACAGTATAACAAAAATAACCTCAAATTTATATCAATATACAAAAATCCAAGTCAATGTAAAATATTCAAACTAATGGTTGTTTTTTTAAAAGCAGATTCAATAATGTAATAATCTACCTTTTATCCTATTTTTATATTCCCTCTTTTACTGTTTAGAACAAGATCCCTGAGTCTAGTCTCCTTTGTTCAGCTTTTTCTTGACCATTACCAATAACAACTTATAACTACTCTCTCCTAAGTAATGACAAATATCCATAACCCACTAAACGACCAAAAACCACCCATCCCGCCTCTTGGAAATGTGGGCCTCAGGTTCTTAAAATTATGTCCTGCTGTCTGGGGGCAACAGCATCTTTACGGGATCCTGAAAAGAAAAATTTGGGTTAATTGTCAAGTCCTGGAATAGCTAGCTGTATCACATATTGTCCAGTCTCTGAATAATGGGAAAGTGCAGGGCTTGTCTCAAATCCTGGCTAGAGTACTCTATGAGGCTGGATCATCTCAGCTAGCCACCTTGAAATTTTCCTAAGCAGTTCATAATCCAAAGCTGATCTTTAGTTGGTATTTTTCAGCTTAGTGGTGTTATCATAGTCCTGGTGGAATTGTTGTTGTAGGACCCCATTCTCCTTTTGGAGACTTTATAGGTCACTGTTAGGCAAGGTCATAGTTCACAGAAAACTTACACATTTAAAATGTCATATGCAACAGATCTCAAAGATGTTAAATATTATATACATCCAGAATACAAAAACTTAATTGCTAGTTACCTGATATAGACTCAAACCTGAAATCATGTACAGGAAGCTAGATGAAGTCTTTTTCTAGAATTAGTTAGTACTCTATATGACCATTAATATCATGATAAAAAGTTTAAAATAGAAATTTTATAATATTTTAAGATAATGTTTGAGTCAAAATAAAATCAAAGGATCATGAGATTAGTAGCAATACAATAGTCACTAAATTTGGTTTTCCTTCTGTCCTATATTAGGTGGCTCCTCTGACATGAGACAGAGGTTTTGGACTTTACTTTAATAAGAGTCCTTAGGTTTAGAGTAGGAGAAAGCCAAACTCCAACTCCAAGGCCAGCTTTAATTTTCAATTGGACTGGGACTACAAAAAGACAATTTGCATTATATGTCTGCATAGAACAACAGAAACAAACATTTGGGAAGATTTATGAAATATTATCCTGTTGGATGTGTGATATACCAATAGACCAACTTACTCCTTTTCTTGGGACATTTTTTTCTGAATGATTTGTCCTTTTTCTTCAGACGTCTCATTTGTTCAGTGGTCTTCAGATTCCTTAGCTGAATGCCTTCATTCTCCTGAAAAGATAAAAGCAAAATCCTTCCCCAACCCTAACTTTGGGGAGGCTCCCTTATGGCAAGTTATATCTGATCAAATGAAAAGCATTTGTTGGTTTTATAGGTTAGTTTAGATTGAACGGCCATGCTGTTTGATTAACTATCACCTCTTCTAATCAAGTGGTCTCTTTTGTTCAAATCTAACCATTATCCATTTTGATTTATGGTTTCCCCTGAAATTTTTGTTTTATCATCCAGAACAGTGTTGTTTTTTTACAAAAGGCATTAAGTCCTTTAATTGCTCTGGGAAGGAGTTTCCCCCATGTTGACCTGGAATGATATGGGGGCTTGCAAGTGAAAGAGGCCTTCCAAGGCATTTCTCCGATGGCAAAGGGTTACACTTTCTTTCCCTTGTTGATCTGCATTCATTGGTCCAATATCTGCCTTTGCCACACCTTTTTCATACTAACATAGAGAGGGGCCTTTTGTTTGTATTATTCCTAGAAAAAAAAAAAACATTGTTTCTAGGAACATCTTGTCTACAATCCCTTTTTAGGTGATTTTGTTTGCCACAATCGAAACATCTGACATTTTGATTTTTCTTCAAACTTCTCGAAATCACCTCTCCTATCCAAGCATCATCATTGTTATGAGATTCAATATTGACTGTATCTTAGATCCATTCTGCTAAGGGTGCTGATCTTGCCTTTAACGGCCTAATTACCTTTTTGCACTGTGCATTAGCATTTTCAAAAGCCAAAGATTCAATTATTTGTCTAGCCTCTGAATTTGGTATCATTCTATTTACAGCTGAAGTCAATCTTTGTAAGAAATCAGTGAAGATTTCTTTTGTGCCCTGTACAACTTTAGTAAATTACTCAGTTTTCTTTCCTACTTCTTAAATTCTGTCCCAAGCATTCAAGGCTGTTGCCAGTATAAAGCCATGGTGTGGTCATCATATAGAGATTGCCGTTGTACATTAGCATAATCTCCCTTTCCAAGAAGTTGCTCTTGGGAGATTTCCATACCTCTAGTCCTACTTCATTGTTCAATGTTCTTAGCCTCATCTTTCTACCAGGTCCTCCACTGTAATTAAGGACCAGGCTCCAAGACTGCTCTAACCAAGTCTCTCCAGTCTTGAGGGATAATTCTATTATAAGTTGACCATGAGTTTAACATCTGCTTCACAAAAGGTGGCTGCATGCCATATGAGACTATCACTTCCTTAAATCTCCATAAATCTAACATTTCCATAGGAGTCCATTCAGCTCTTACACAGCCTTGGTGATATCTGTCATTTGGCAATTCCTGTAAGGTTAGTGGATAAATAAAAGTTGGTTGTTTGAAAACCTTAGACTGTTCCTCTCTAACCTTATAATGCAAAATTGAAATTGATTCTCCTTTAAATTCTTCTATCTGGGTCTAAATATCTCTATGATCTATTTTTATAAGTTTTTTCTAATTTGTATCTTAGCACTCATATTAATCAATCAATATTTTAGTGATAAAACTGATAAGGTTTATAATTGACATTAAATAAATTCCATCTAAATCAACTATCCTGTCTTTTAAGTATTCCATTTTCAAACCATCTAGTGCATTATCATACAGAGGTCTAACTCCCTCCATTGTAATAGTATTTCCCATTTTTTTAATGTGGGAAGAACTCTCTTTTAACTAATTTCCCCCTTTATGAATTCCCAGTTGTCTCACCAAATCAGCCAATGATGACGATTCAGATGACAGTGAAGTGTGAAGCTGACTGCTTCTGCTTAGAACAGTAGAAGCCCTAGTGGGTTTCAAGCCAGCTCCCTAGTTTAGCAGCAGCCCAAAGATGGGGTCCAGGGAAAGCCCACAACCCACTGGGAGAAAAGAAGCCAAAGAGCCAGCCCCTGTCAAAAGAGACCTTGAAGCCTGGCATGGTGAGGCATGCCTGCCTGTAATCCCAGCATTTGACAGGGGCAGGCCAGCCTCGGCTATGTACTAAGATTTTGTCAACAAATAAGCACCACCACCACCACCCTAGAACACACTGTACTGGTCAACGAATTTGACTAAAGTAATTCATTTGGCTGGTGATTGTGGGATGTGGAATGAAGCATCAGAGAAAGAGGCAAAGGGTGCTTGCCATTTAGGCTCATTGTGCAGTCTCTGATGAGCTGTGTTGAGCTGTGTCATGGAAGGGAAGGGGGGTAGAGATTTTGTATTCACTCTCGTGCTTTACTGGTCTACATGGAAGATGAGGGTTTACCTCTATTCTATCCTGTAGTTTTTTTTTTAACTCTTTTCTCTTTAGGGGCCCACCACCCAGCTCCCAAATAAATATACAGAGACTTATTATTTTTTATAAATGACTGGCCTTACCTTGACTTATTTCTAGCCAGTTTTTCTTAAATTATCCCATATACCTTTTGCCTTTAGGCTTTTTTTTTTTTAACCTTTCTCTATTCTATATACCTTTCTATACTTCTTACTTCATAGCTGGCTGTGTGGCTGTGTGGCTGGCCTCTGGTATCCTTATCTCTTTCTTCTTTTCTCAATCCTCCCTCTCTTCTCCAATTTATTCTCTCTGCCTGGCAGCACCACCCATTTCTCTCTCCTGCCTAGTTATTGGCTATTCAGCTCTTTTTTAGACCAATCAGGTATTTTAGGTAGGCAAAGTAACACAGCTTTACAGAGTTAAACAAATGCAACATAAAAGAATGCAACATATCTTTGCATCATTAAACCACCATTCCACAGCATAAACAAAATGTACTACATCCTAAACTAATATTCCACAACACTGTCCCTGTGTGTGCTAAACACATTTCTGTATGAGTGTAATCTTGGAGTGGAAGATGCTAAGCCACTTTGGCAAGGCTGAAGACAGTCCCTGTACTCTCCCGGGTGTGTTGAGGGAACACACACAGGGGCCAAAAGCTTCACCTTTCCCATCTTGCTTTATTTTGTTATGTGAATGAGTGTGGGGGCTGGTAAAGCTAATGAATTTGTTTGGTTGTTCCTTTGTTTTGAAAACAGGTCCCATTATTTCGCTCAGGCTGGCCTGGAATATGAATTGCCTTCCTCAACCTCTAGAGTGCTGGGATTAAAAGTTCATCTGAACACACCTAGTTCACAGTACCATTATAAAAGAGAAATGAGATAATAACTGGCCCAGATTTGTCACAATAACTCATGATAATGCAAAGCCCCCAAGTGAAACTCCACAGACATGTAGTCCTTTTCACTCTCTCATGACACTCTACTGAAAACATAGGGATGAAATACGAGTGCTTCAATCATGATAAATCCAATGTCTGAAGCATAGAGGAGTGCTATATTCCACTATCATAGTACAGTGCTAACACTGGTGACCATGTGAAAGAACAGCTTCCCAGTTGAGGACCAATAGGCAACTAGTAAGGGCTGAGAGATGGAGAATCAGCGTCCTCAGGATGAATACCCTGACAGGTTATCCAATGCCAACTAGTCAACTATCAAGCACATACATATGATTAAGCTTAAAGGACTCGGCAGCTTGTATTTATATAGTAATTTGCATATGTATATATATAACAATAATAATTAAAGAGAAAGAAGCCATGAATTTGAGGAGTTGGTAAGGGTGGTTGGAAGAAAGAGAAGGAGGGGATGATGTAAATACTGTGCACAGATTTAAATTTTAAATATATATAGTTTTAATAAACACTTAAGTAGTGACTGGTCATTTTACTCACAAATATCTCTTAGAATAAAGATCTGATGTGGATATTAGTAAACCTTAATGAAAGGAAAACAAATGGAAACACATTAATTGCAGGAATTTGAATTTGTGTAAGAAATGTTATCTATAAGGTGTATTTCTTTCTCACAGGAAATGAAAGGGTCTATGTTTCCCCTCGTTTCCTTGTCAGTAGGTCCAGTGCCCTCCAAAGGACTCATGCTCCATGATCCTGTTAAACAATGATCAGAAAATTGAAAGAGACCCCTATCTCTTTGTGAGTCCATTCCAGTACCTTGTCCTGTTGGCAATTCAAGCACTGAACTGCAGCTCCTGCGTTATTCATCCATTCCTCACTGCATTGTTGCATGTCCTGTACAGTCAACAAGGAAACATTCTCCATGTCTCAGTAGCAATTGAGCAGTAAGGATTTCCAAAAGCTAGCGGGGAATGATGGCACGAGAGGCTTTCCTTTAGTAAACGGCCACTTCACCTTTTCCTAGCAGTTGCCATAAAAACACACTTCAGAGGAGTAATTTCTTTTTCCACCAGAACTTCTTACAGACTATAATTTAAAGCTGCAGTAATTGAGATGTTGAGTCGGAGCTGTTGAAAGGAAGGTGACACTTGCAGAGACAAGCTGACCCCATATGCTAATACACTTGGCCATGGCCTGAGCAGTTGGACTGTCTCGTTATTAATGACAGAAAAGAAAGAAAGGATTTGTATTTTTTTGAGCCTAAAATAGCAGCCTTGGATACTGAAGAGGGCAAGACAGGAAATTAAAATGAAGAGTCTGGGTTGCATGTTTTGGGAAAACTGTATTAGGCTTTGGTAGCAATGGAATCTGCATGTGGGTGACCTGGCCCCAGTGTGAACACTGTTGGGGACTCCTTCCCTTCCTTCCTGTGGCTGTAAGAGCCAGCTCATATCAATGTTCCAAACTCAGCAACTGAAAAGGACCTTACGGCACAGTGGCATGCATTAATGATTAATTATCAATGCTCTTTTTTATTTCTGTTCCTTATTCTTCTTAGCTGTGTTTGGCATTGTATATTTCTTGTCTCAGATTCTTTGTGGATATGTCCTGGATAGACATTATTTTTAATTGTATTTGAATGAAAATATTAAGCTGATAAAATGAACTGTGCAGTGGACCATATGATAAACATGCTGAGTATTTTAAAGTAACTTTATTTTTAACAAAGATGTGGTGTTAGGCATCTAGGTCTTTGGCATTTTAATACACTCACCTTTATTTGATAATCTTTTTGCTGTATGGACTGGGGAAATGGTTCATTGGGTAATTTACTTGCAAGACCAACATGAATACTTGAGTTTGAATCTCCAGAAATCACAGTTCCCTGGGTGTGGTGGTGTTTACCTGTAATCATAGTGTTCTTACAGAGAGGGGAGGCAAGACAGGATGCTCCCATCAGCTAGCCTGGTACACTTAGCATCAAACAGCAACAGGTAGGAGGTAAGAACAGATACCTGAGGTTGTTTCCTAACCTCCACATCTGTGCCATTGCATGTGCACACTCATGGCCTGGCACATGCTAAGCAAGTGTTCTTCCTGTGATGCATACCATTAGCCTTGAGCAAAGTCTTTACCTTACAGTTAGAGTTGAAATTGTGGCAACCTAACACTGTTTGTTTTCACAGAGGAAGCAGTAGGAGGCAGATGTACATCTGACCTGTTTCAGACAGTTCTCCAAGGAAGTGCCATGAGCCCATCATAGACATGGCCCACACTGGTGGTTGGCTGTGCCTGAGTAATACCGAGCTGTGATCTCTTAGGGTCGGAGCATAGTTAACTTTCCCCCTCTTCTGTCCCTCCCGACTCTGAAGGCATGGCGATGGTCATGGATGTCTTCACAGACCTGGCAGATGGCAGAGCCCCTGGAAATGGTGGGTAGAGTAGTGTGAAGTCTGTTGCTTTAGCACCAGTTTTGCTGTTGCTCATGTGACAAATCCCAGCATGTTTCTACTTTTCTAGGCAAACCATCTTCTACTTTCACTGACTCCTGTATTGCTTTACTACACGGTGACCATCTATCAGAAGTAAACAAGGGAGCACAGGTTCATCTGGCTTGTTTTAGAGGGTAGAGTCTTTGTCTACATAGCTCTTGGGGGTCTTTGGAGAGCCAGTGCAAACAGGGGAACATGAGATATAAGTGTCTGCTCTCCTTGTGGCATTTGGGTGGCAAAGGGAGACACAGGAAGGGCTCAACATCTCAGTATTTTTTACAAAGGCACACCCCCAGTGACTAACTTCCCCCCACTGATATCAGCATCTTACAAAGTCCACCCTCTCCCCAAGTGCCATAGTCTGTCACAACTGGGCCCCCAGAAGGCAGTTATCTAAACCATACAAATTTTATATTTCAATTTGAAAAAGAAAAATCCTCAACCCTCCTGATTCTTCCTTAGGAAAGTACTTTACCAAAGATCACATTTTATTACATCTGACAATATCTTCACCTGTGGACTTATCAAATTCAGAACTATGTACAGATATCACTTTGGAACCCCTTAGCTGTCTCCAGCTATCTGTCTCTTGATGCCTCTGGTAGAGAGCTAAAACAGTTCTTTAGCTAATCTTCTCACAGATGAGTTCTACCTTTGAGTGTCTACTATAACCATATTTGGTGCTCAGCTATTGCTATAGTCAAGCTCTGCCTGGTGCCTATGTCTCTTTTCCATCAAATTCTATCTCCGCCACCACGAAGTCTACAGCATGGTGCACATTCTGCTTCCCTAACTCTGGTCACTTGGTTCTTCCCTTTGCAAACTCCCATGACACCCAGTTTTCAATGTCCACAAATAGTTCTGTACTACTCTAATCCATGTGCCTTTTCATCCCCGTAGCTGAAGTTCCAAGATATATGGTGGGTGGTGTGGAGAAATCCTGGAAAAAAATGTTTCTTATACATGTAAAATAAAATAAACTTGAGTCAGTTTGAAACTGGGAACACTCAACTTAAAATCTAGAATCCATCTTGTCTCTGATTTTACTATATGCTTTAGAGGGTTGTTAGAATTTAATCCATCTTCACAGGGATTTCCCTCCCTTTGGACATGCCACTCATTTTAGTATCAGATGTTCTATCCAGCTACACTTCTTGCTGGCATTTTGTTCCTATGTAACCTGTATGTTCTTAGATTTTAATTAAAACGTTTTCTCTTTGAAATATCTTTCAGATGTGAACTTTGAAGCTTACCTTCCACATAGAAGTTTGCCATGGAAATTCTTTTTAAAAAATTAAAAAGAAGAACAATAAAACAAAGAAAGGATAGGCCACTGGAGACTGAGTAGTGTGAGGAGAAGGTGGAAAGTATGAACACAAGAGCAGTGGTCCATGGTGTTCAGGAAGAGGGTAGATGCTAATTTTACAACTGAAACAAGCATAGCACATTGTGCAGGAGTAATTCATGAAAGAACTTAAGTCTAACACATGTATTACAAAACATGAGGAGAGACAGAGACACACATTTATACCCCTTTTCAAAAATAAGGCAAGACTTGTGGTGAATAAAACAAAAACAATAAAAGCAGAATGTATTATGGTGGGAAGAGAATGATGTACATCTCAATAATGCCCTTAACTCACCATTTAAAATAAAATTAATGCAACCCTTACCCCAGACTCACAGTTATGATTAATAAAAATAAAACATACACAACTACTACAAGACAGTTGAAGGAAAACGATTATACATAGGAAATATTTATCAAAAACGTTGAAATAAATTTAGATGGCATGAATAATAAAAGTTCTTTTAGGCATGTAGAGAAAAGAAACATGATAAATGTTTAAATCACTTGAAAAACATAACAGTAGTGTTTTCTATAACTGCTTTCCTATCAATATGTACATCTATTCTTTGTTATTTCAAAATTGGGGATACAATTAAATTATAATAGTAACAATGTTTAATTGTTTTTGTATGATTTTTTTTTGTTTGTGTTTTTTGGCTTTGAGAGAGAGAAAGAAAGAGAACATAAAGTTGGATGGGTAGGGAGGTGGGGATGATCTGGGAGGAGTTGAGGTATGGAAAAGAATATGATAAAATATATTGTGTGTAAAAATGTAACAAAACATAATTTTAGCAAATTTCAAAGAGAACTACATCAAATATGAATTTAGAGTGAAATTTCATTTTTGAAGTGAAAATTATAAGTTATACCTAGAAATTCAGGTTAAATAGTTGTAAGAAAATATAGAAGAGTGTTTATCAAAGATGTAAAAGATGAAGGTTTTTGAGTGGTAAAGGAAGGGAAATGATGAGTAAAAAGAGTGCATTAAAATGTGATATAAATCTTTGCCAGTCTAGCAAAGGATTAATATCTAGACTATATGAATAACTCCAAATAATAGGTACAAAAGTCATCCAATCAATAAATGGTTAAATTAACTGAACACTCATTTCTTAAAAAGAAGAGGTGCAGGTGGCCAATAGATAGCCAGTGAAACAAAATTCAACCTTTTCAGTCTTTGGGAAATGTAACTTAAACCTACATTAATATTCTTTCTCATGAATTAATAAATGGGACATAATGAAACTGTAAAACTCCTGTATGGCAAAAAGACACCTTCAACAGGACAAAACAGCTATAGAATGGGAAAAGATTTTCACCAACAGCATATCTGACAGAGGGCTACTATTCAAAATATATAAATAATTCAAGAACGTAAACATCAACAAACAAATAATCCAATAAAAACAAATCTAAACAGAGAATTCTCAACAGAGAGATCTCAAATGGCCCAGAAGCACTTAAAGATATGTTCAAAATCCTTAGCCACCAGGGAAATGCAAATCAAAGCAACTCTGAGATTCCATCTTACACCTGTCAGAATGTCTAAGATCAAAAACACAATTGACAGCTCATGCTGGTGAGGATTTGGAGTAAGGGGAACACTCCTCTATTGCTGGTGAGAGTGCAAACTTATACAGCCACTGTGGAAACCAATATGGCAGTTCCTCAGAAAGTTGGGAATCGTTCTACCTCAAAATCCAACTATACTGCTCCTGAGCATATACACAAAGGATGCTCCATCTTACCACAAGGACACTTGCTTAACTATGTTCGGTGCAACTTTATTCATAACAGACAGAAACTGGAAACAACTCAGATGTCATCCAACAGGCAAATTAATAAATAAAATGTACATTTATACAATGGACTATTACTCAGTTATTAAAAAAATAACATGATGAAATTGGCAGGCAAATGGATGGAACTAGAAAAATTATCCTGAGTGAGGTAACCCAGACCCAAAAGAAAAACATGGTATGTACTCACTTATAAGTGGCTATTAGTTGTAAAACAAAGGATAATCATGCTATCATCCACAGACCCGGAGAAGCTAAGTAATAAGGAGATTCTGAGGGGGAATGCATGGATCTCCCTGGAAGGGGGAACTAGATGATTTTTTTTCAGTAGACTGGTGGCAGGTGGGGATGGGAACAGGATAGATTAGGTGTGGGGTGGAGGGAGAGAATACTGGAAGAGACCACTGGAATTGGGACACATTTCAGAGGCAAGGTAGAAGCATAGCACAATGGAAACTCTCAGGAATCACTGACACTAGGGAAGACTCCTAGTAATAAGGGATGTAGAACCTGAACTAGCCATCTTCTGTAACCAAGCAAGGCTTCCAGGGGAGGGATTGAGACACTAATCCAGTCACAGGACTTTCAACCTACAATTAGTCCTGCTTGCAAGATGTGCTGGGGAATAGGTGGCACAGAACTTGTGGGAGCAGCCAACCAATGACTGGCTGAAATTAGACCCATGCCATGAGAGGGAGCCCATGTCAGACAGTGACTGGAGGGCCAGGAACCAGAGTCTGGATAGCCCAGTGACGATGGATAGATGCAAACACAATTGAAAAAATAAGTCTCCTACCTTCTTTGGAGCTGTGGGTTATAGTCTGATTATCCTTTGTTTTACATCTAGTATCCACTTATGAGTGAGTACATTCTTTGTTTGTCTTTCTGAGTCTGGGTTACTTCACTCAGTATGCTATTTTCTAGTTCCATCCATTTGCCTTCAAATTTCATGATGTCATTGTTTTTTATAGCTGAGTAATATTCCATTGGGTATATTTACCACATTTTCTTTATCTATTCTTAAGTTGAGGGGCATCTAGGTTGCTTCCAGTTTCTGGCTATTACAAATAATGCTGCTATGAACATAGCTGAGCATGTGTCCTTGTGGTATGCTTGAGCATCCCTTGGGTATATGCCCAAGAGTGGTGTCATTGGGTCTTGAGGTAGATTGATTCCCAACTTTCTGAGAAGTCACCTTACTGATTCCAAGTTTGCATTCCCACCAACAGTGTAGGAGTGTTCCCCTTGCTCTGCATCCTCTCCAACATAAGCTGTCCATCAGTGTTTTTGATCATAGCCATTCTGACAGGTATAAGATGGAATCTCAGAGTCATTTTGATTTGCATTTCTCTGATGACTAAGGATGTTGAGCATTTCCTTAAATGTCTTTCAGCCATTTGGAATTCTTCTGTTGAGAATTCTCTATTTAGATCTGTAACCCATTTTTTAATTGGATTGTTTGGTATTTTGCTGTCTAGTGTTTTGAGTCCTTTATATATTTTGGAGATCGGAGCTCTGTCAGATGTGGGGTTGGTGAAGATATTTTCCCATTCCATAGGCTGTCATTTTGTCTTATTTACTGTGTCCTTTGCCTTACAGAAGCTTCTCATTTTCAGGAGGTCCAACTTATTAATTGGTGCTCTCAGTGTCTGTGCTGCTGGTGTTATATTTAGAAAGTAGTCTCCCAGGGATCTACAAAGAAGATCCCCGATTAGACTACTAGCAACAGTGGTGAGGGTGCCTGAATTGGCCTACCCTGGTAACCAGATTGGTGAATACCCTAACTGTCATCATAGAGCCTTTATCCAGTAACTGACAGAAGCAGAAGCAGAGATCTGCATCCAAGCACCAGGCTGAGATCTGGAAGTTCAGTCGAAGAGAGGAAAGAGAGATTACATGCACAAGGGAGGTCAAGATCATGATGGGGAAATCTACAGAGAAAACTGAACCAAGCTCAAAGGAGCTTGCATGGGACCAGACTAGACCCTCTGCATATGGTAGACTGTTATATAGCTGGGTCTGTTTGAGGGGCCCCTGGCAGTGTGATCAAGATCTACCCCTGGTGCATGAGCCAACTTTCTAGATCCCACTACCTATGCTGGGACACTTTTCTCATCCCTGATAAATTGGGGAAGGTCTTGGTCCTGCCTCAACTGAATGTATCAGGCTTAGCTGTCCCCCCATGAGATAACTTACCCTGTTGGAGGAGGGGATGAGGGGGGAAGGGGGGATAATGGGAGGAGGAATGAGAGGAGGATCTGTGGTTGGTATGTAAAATGAATTTTAAAAAAGTCAATGAAATGATTTCTAATGAAATTCTGCTAGACTGGAGCCTATATAATCATTGTCAAAGAGGCTTTATTCAGAGTCTGAGGGAGGAGATCCACAGCCAAACATTGGTCAGAGCTCAGGGAATCCTGCAGAATAGGGCCAGAGGGGTCAGGATCACACAAGAAAATGGCCCACAGAATCAACTAACCAGCGTTCATAGGGCCTCACAGAGACTGAAGCAATAGCCAGGGAGCCTATATGGGTCTGACCTAGAGCCTCTGAATATATGTTAGTATTGTGTTCTTGTGGGACTCCTAAAAGTTGGAGCAGGGGTTGTCTCTGACTCTTGTCTGCTTTGGGGACCCTTTTTCTCCTACTGGGTTGCTTCATCTAGCCTTGATATGAGGGGGTGTGCCTAGGTTTTTTTATAACTTGACATGCCATGTTTAGTTGATATCCCTGGGAGGCCTGCCCTTTTCTGAAGGAAATAAGGAGTAGATCCAGGGAGAGGGGATGGGGACGTGGCAAGGAGGGAAGGAAATGGCAGGGATGTAATAGATGAGAGAAGAATAAATTAAACAAAAATCAGGTCTCACCTTAATCAAAATGGCTTGTAGATAAACAGTCTTATGAAATAAGAAACACAGAACCAATTGCAGAGTTAAAAGCCGAAGAGGTCAGAGCAGTAGCTGAGAGCTGAGTTTACCCTTTGCTGCCGCTGCTGTCCTTCCTCTCAGCAAGAGCGCTACTTCCTG